>PVKE010042757.1:0-13619 GCA_004027555.1 Craseonycteris thonglongyai
CATCTTATTAAGCGAAATAAGTCAGACTGAAAGAATCCGGAAAAATATGACCTCACTTATAGGTGGAATATAAAACTGAAAGTTACAAAGACACAGAGACCTATGGACACACTCAATAACTTGGTGATTGCCTGAGGGAAGGAGAGGAGGAGGGAGGGAGAGAGGGAGGGGTGGTAGGAGAGGGCACCAGCATTATGGACACACTCAATGGTTTGGTGTTTACCTGGAGAGAAGGGAGGAGGGGGGAGGGGGGAGTAGGCACCAGATATATCGGGTTGGAGGGGGACCTGATTCTGGGAGCTGGGCACATAATGCGATGCATGGGTGATGTGATGTGGAGTTGTACATCAGGAAACTATCTAATTGTTACCAACCAATGTCACTCCATCAAATTTAACAGTAAAATATAATAACATTAAGAAAAAAAAAATCACATGAAAATTGACTGCTGTGTATGTGTATATGCACTTCTGTCTCCACATATGTTCTCATTACGAACGGGACCCCCAAAATAACAAAATTTGTTTATAAACAGTTGTGTATTTATTCTTACGTGTTTCAACTTTTGTAACTTTTAAAGTACACTCCATTTGATGAAATACACCTATTGAGATAGTGTTGGGAGCCGGTCATGTACCTGAACGGAGAGGTTTCAGGGGGCCTTGATGGCAGGGCCTCGGTCCCCCCTTTCATCTCTCTCAGTGGGTAGTTGGGTGATTAGACATAGAAAAATGATACGCATAGCTTTGCATGAAGGTCAGACAGTTGGCACCAGGTGTTAGATCACAGGCTGTGGGATGAGAGGAATACACAGGAGAGGGTTTGCACGTTCCTGATAACAAACTGCCTGCGCTATACTTCAGTTAATGAGTAGCTTTTGCTGTAGTTGAAAAATGCCTTTTTGTCTTTCCTTGCTCCTTATAATGACATGAACCTTGGCTATATAAGTAATTGAATAAAGCTATTCGGGGCTGCTCCTATTGAGGACAATCTGCAGATCATTGGGTCTGTCTTTAATTCCCACCACTCGAACTCAGGGACTTCATTCACCCAGGCTGGTTCCTGGCAAGACAGCCTTTGATCTCATCAATTTTGATGATTTTTAGTGCTTCTGCCATTTTTTATTTCCCCTCTTCCACATCAGCAACATGTTTCCCTTTGAGGAATGTTTTCATCCAAGGAAACAGAAAAAAAGAGTTGCTCGGGGTGAGATCAGGTGAATAGGGTGGGTGGGCCACTGGGGTCAGTGCTGTTTTTGGTCAAACTGCCAAATACTCAGCATGGTGTGGGCAGGTGCATTGTCCTGCCACACGTTGTTCATGTAAACCACCCATCTTGAAATGTGCAAATGTGTTGAACAAGTCTCCAAAAAAATTCACTGAAGCCAAACACAGCTTCTCACAACCACGCCAGCTGTTATGATGATGTACATGGGCTCCTAGAACCCTCACCTAGCGAGAAAAACCTGTACTACAAGGGACCCGCCCTCCAGATCATCGGTTTCTTAGATGGGAGGGTTCTACCTTAGATATCCATATGCCTGATTCACCTCCCTCAGATGCCCTTCCGTGAACATCAAATTGTGTAGAGGAGTGAATAGTACCTCCAATCAGACCCAAAGCCCCATGTGATGACAATGATAAATATGAGCCCAATGGTGGGAGACCCACTTTCCTAGTGGCCTTTGATGATGCCTGACAGCAACGCAATGAAATAAAACTTAAAGATGGAGTAGAGGTGTATTAGGTTGAGAAGAGGAGAAAGGACATGCTAGAACAGAAACTGAAAAGGGAGATGCCATAATAAGTGAAATGTGGGTAGTACTGTTGGCTCTAAGAAGCTGAGAGTTATGTTGGAAGTGTTCGGCTATCAAGACAGAACAAATTTCTTAGGTGTGAATTTTAATTGATATTTGTGTGACTGTGGACAAGTTTCTTAGTCTTCTGCCTCCGTTTCCTTATTTTAAATATGGGGATGACAGTTAGGGGTCAGCTTGTGCTGGGGTCTTGTGTTTGCTCAAACAGGATTTCTTTAAACCCTCTTTGTCTTATAAACATCAGACATTTATTGCTTATAGTTCTATTATACATAAAGTTATTATGAACATTCCCAACATATCTTTGTAGGGACATATATTTTTATTTTATTTATTTGTGTGTGTGTAAATACATACCTAGGAATGGAATGGCTTGATTGTGTGATAGATATATATTTAACTTTATAAGGAAGTTCCAGATAATGTCCCAAAGTAGCAACATCATTTTTAATTTCCTCCAGCAGTGTGTGCGTTATGATTGTTCCATAAACCTCACTATCACTTTTAGTGAATGTGTAGTGGTAGCTCATTGTGGTTAAGTTTCCATTTCCTAGTGACTAAACTATTCCGTCTCTTTCTACAACAAAATATGGTAAGGAATAGATATCGGAAGTAGGGTTTATGTCTCCCAGCACCAGGGATAAGTTCCTTAAGCCCTCTATGTCTAGGTTCCCTCATATTTAAACTATGGTTGATAATAATACGAACCTTATAGGTCGGTTGTAAGGATTCAGTGAGTTTAATAAATGACATGCTTAGAACAGTGTCTGGGACTTGAAAAATGTTTAATGAAGATTAGCTAGTTGTACTGTTGTTACACTTATCATTATTTTTGCTCAAAAAGGGAATTGAATGCTTTTGCTATGAAGTCACAATGATTGTAAATAGTCTTTCTGGAGCTGTAAGATTTGAGACAACTGTTTTCTAGCACTGGGGGAGAAACCGTATAAAGAATGGGATGTGGGGAGGCCGGGATAGCTCAGCAACTGAGCACTTTCCTCACAATCATGAGGTCCAGCATTCATGACTGCGGCTCAACTGGTAACCACTGGGATGGCTTAGTGGCGAAGGTCCTCACCTCCCATGCACTTGGCCCCCAGTTTGGTTTGTGTCCCACATGGCCCCACATCCAACTGTGTGGAGTGAAACCATGTCACAACTAATGATGTGCCACTAGGGAGACTGCTCTGGGACCTCCCACTTCTCTCTCTCTCTCTCTCTCACCTTCTCTCAAAATCAATAAAAATATAAATCTTTAAAAAAAGAAAGACCACCTGATAAATTTATTAATTACTTCAAAAATAAGATATGTTATAATATATAGAATAAGATTAGTATACAAATAAATGTCTTCCTTAATCAGAAATATGGAGAGTCATGTCAGGTAATTGTTTTAGCTGAAATTCAGTGATCCTTTGGATCTTCTGCAGTTTGCAACCCTCTTAGTTCATAAACCCAAGAGAGATAGTTATTACTGTAATCTTTTTTCCTTTTTATAATTATTTTGTTTAAGTATAGCATACATGTAGGAAAGTGTACAGATCACACATTTATAGTTCAAAGCATTTTCACATTGAAATGACTTTGTGTTTTTCCCCAGTTGCCATTGTTTCCATCAAAGGTAATTACTGTCTCGCTTTTATCATCATAGATTTGTTTTTCTGTTTTATAACTTTATACAAATAAACCCAGACAGTATGTACTCTTCTGTGTCTGCCTTTCCCCCCAACATTATTTTTGTGAGGTTCATTTATACAGCAATAGTAGTTTCTTCATTTTATCAGAGTTGCTATATAGTAGCCTATGGTATGAATATATACTAATTTACATAATAAACTACTCCTATGTTATGTCCAGGAGAAATGTATAGCATATACACCAAAGGACAGAGTCAAGAATGCCCATTGTAGTGCTAGTCTAACCTAAATGTCCCTCAGCATATTTTCTTCCAGTCTGTTGGCTAAGTTCCTCATTTTAATGGAGCTCAATTTATCAATCTTGTTCTCTAAAGGTAGTGCTTTTTGTGTTCTGCATAAGAAATCTTTGCCTAGATGAAGGCCATTAATGAAATTTATCTTCTAGAAGTTTTACTGCTTCACTTCCCATATTTAAACCTACCATCTAACTAGAATATTTTTTAATGATAAAAGGTAGGGTTAAGATTCCTTTTGTGGAGAAAGCCAGGATGGCTCAGCAGGTTGAATGCTCTCCTTGCAGCCCCAGGGTCCAAGGATCAAGTCCCAGACCTGGCCCCAGCCTTGCAGATCCTTTTCTGCCTGGCAAGCTTCCCATGCAAGAAGCCCCCTGGCCTGGTTCCTGCCCTGCAAGGTACCCCACCCACCTGTGTGGAATGAAACCGTGTCAAAAACTGATGACATACAACTATGGAGACTGCTCTGGGTCCTCCCCCTTCTCTCTCTCTCTCTGACGAACAATAAAATAAATCTTAAAAAGATTCATTTTTTTCCCTATATGAATATCCAATTTAACCAGCACTAGTTAGTGACAAGACTACTGCTCTTTAATGTCACCTTATCCTACTGGTTAACCAAATAGAATAGAACCTGAGAAAAATGTTTTCTGTCACCAATAAATTTTTTGTGCATATGAGTATCTGGACTTTGTGTTAAAAGATTTCTGTAAATTTCTTTTTTGTTAAGACAGACATTCCTTTCTTTCTTTCTTTCTTTCTTTTTAAAGATACATTTCAATGAGCCTTAAACTAAGACCACCACAATATTTGACCATGGTCTTGGATTTTTGCCATGGTCTTGAGAAAGTAATTTAAATTGATTTCTGCTTTGCTTTTTTTTTTTTCTCTTAAATATATAATTCTCAAGAAGTAAAAAAGGGTTAAGGCTTGAGGTTAAACCTCCTTCCCAAGATAAAATATACTTTTTCTAAAAAAAAAAAATTGATGTTTCTATACAAAGAAAAAAAAGATGCAGGCATTGAAAGGTCATTAGCACAACCTTCCATTAACTGGAGGATACTTGAGTTTCTCAGATTATTGAAATGTAAACATTTTTAAAAAGTCTTGATTTCCAAGGGTCAAGAAAAATCACATGTGTGGCTTAGGTATTAAGAGAGGTAGCAGGGTAATAGTGACAGAGCTGAAAGAGCATTGGATTTGGAAGTAAGTTTCTGAGTTCCATTTCTGTTTTGCCTCTAGGTATTTTTCCAATTCTTCTTTACTTTCTTCTTTCATCCAATTAAGTAGGCCCAATTAGTATTTATTTATTTGTGTCCTTGTGTGACCATGTTACATTGATTTCACTGTACAACCTACTCCCATGTGCATGTGGGCCATGGTCTGACTCCTGCTTATTAGTTTCATTTTTAGCTTTGCCTCCTATTCAGGAAGCTTTCCTGAAGGCAAGAAAAAAAAAAGGATATTGTCAAGCAGTAAATTTGCATTCTCAGTAATTTATTAAACACAATTTTCAAATAATTCTTTCTAAAAACTTATGACCACAATAGTCAGAGAACCTTGGAATAGCCTGTAATTCCCAACAAGACCCCGCATTTCTTTTCCCTCAATTTTTGTTAACAGAAGTCCTAGATATTACTGGCTTTTAAAATTATTTATTTATTTATTCAAGATTTATTTTTATTGTTTTGACAGAGAGAGAGAGAGAGAGAGAGAGAGAGAGAGAGAGAGAGAGAAGGGGAGGGCCCAGAGCAGTCTCCATAGTGGTACATCATTAGTTTTCAATATAGTTTCACTCCACAGGTGGGCGTGGTGCTGCACAGGGTAAGGATGGGGTTGGGGGACTCCCCTTTGGGAAGCTCGCCTCAGGGAGAACCCAACTAGGGGCACAGCCCAGGTCAGCATATGGGTCTGCACAGGCTGGGATACTATCCTCGGACCCCGGGGCTGCAAGATGAGAGCTCAAAATACTGAGCCCTCCTGGTATGCCCTCCCTTTTTTGTTTATCATGGCTTTTCTTGCAAGACAAAGAGTGCTGATTTTTCTAATGGTCCTAAGGAAATCTGCAGTACTTCTTATATATTCTCAACTAATTTCTCCACAACTGTCATGATGTCAGATGCATGATAGGAGTACTAGTAACTTCAATGCAAATGACATAATTATAATGACATTAAAAATAGCTAAAGGTCAGGTCATAGAGAATTAACCTAGCTGGAAGAAACTGGTTCTTGTTTGAATCCATCTGCAGTCACTTGTTACTTGTGTAACCAATGAGTCATCTCACATAACCTGGAGGGAGTTGTCAATTTCCTAGGCTAAGTATCCTGCCTCAGCTTGACCAGGTCAGGACAATGGCTTGTTCCAGGAACCAGCATGTGGTGGAAGGCAAGAAAGGGGTGCTGATTTATATCAGAATGAACATCACTTACAATCAGGCGTTATCCAAGAGCTCTTTGGAAAGCAACCTCCATTCTGTCCCGGGTACAGTGTGCCGGACAGATAGCAGTCAGGCCATAGACCAATCTGTCTTCCACACAGAAAAATCATGATGAGAACTAGAATTAGACCCTGATTTACAGGGTCTCAAGGATAAAAAGAAGATGTAGATTATAAAAAAGGAAGTTCCAACCAGAATTGACTACCTTATGTTTTTCAAAATCTTAGTGAATCCTTTACTCATTCAGTGCAATCACTTATCAGAAGCTACCATGACGAGTTACCATGGAAGATCCTAAGCCCTTGGCTTCAAGAAGATTGGTATAGCTGGGGAGTCAGAAAATAATCCACAAATTTTATAGCCAATATAAAATGACACTTGTGACATATACTTTCAAGAAATGGCCTGCTGGTCTCTGAATAGCTACACTAAAAGAGGTGGTTTGACTCAGTGGGAAGGTTTCTCTGATGAGTTTGCATTGTAGACAAGCTAATGTGTAGACAAGCTATGGTGGCTATCACTGTGGAGTTCATGAGCCTTAACCAGGTAGAGAGCATTCTAGGACAAGCATTCCGGGAAGACACAATAGCATGTATACATGCACAATGGTGGCAAGGATAATGCTAGGAGGAGGAACTTAAAGAAGGCCACCATGGATAAGGTAGAGAGAGCAGTGGGAGCCAACAAAATACAGCGCAGAACTAATTTTATTAAGGAGTGTTGCTTTAGTGGGAAATCTCATTTCTTTTTCAAATGTCAATTAGCATTTTAATTGCAATGTTTTACTTGTATTTATTTCTTATGCTTACCTTTTTAGAAAGAACAATACTCATTTTTCTTTTATAGCAATAATGTCATTTTTATTTTACAATCAATTTACTTAAAACCAGAGTGACCTTTAATAATTTTATAATCCATAGGATTACGAATATGCGTAGAATTTGGAAAAATTATGAAGGTGGCACGGACGTGACTCAAGTTGGAGACACATTAGATTAGACCAGTGTCTGGCAAATTATGTCCCTCACCACCTGCTTTTATAAATAACATATTATTGGAACAGAGTCACACTCACTCACAGTCATACTGCCTAAGGCTGCTTTCAGAAGTGAGTAATTGAGACAGAGACATTATGATCCAAAAAACCTAAACTATTATCTAGCCATTGACAGAACTAATTTGCTGAACTCTTTACCAAACTACACTACTAAATCATTAAAAAAAAACTTAACAGTCAGTATAATCATGACTTTTTAAAGGCACAGTTACAACAAACAGCCACTGTATTGTCTTCTCATGGTATTGTCCCTCTTCTATATTCAAGACAGTTGAGTGCCTTTCTACAGACCAGGAGCATTCCAGGACACCTCAGCCTCAAGGCTGGGTGGGAACACTAGGCTATTATGAGAGCTTCTTTGTTTACTGTTGGGCAGGGTGGATTCTGTCTTCTCCTCCCATTCTGTTTGATCAGAAACACTGTGGCCTAAGAAAGGAGCAGATGAATTACAGAGGCCCTCAAGCTCTACTAAAGATAAGAGTCAAACTTGCACTTCAAAGGATCCTGGTACAGAAAGGAAGGTCAGTAGCATTGAATTCTTAATGGGGATGAGGCAAGGGCCCTTGAGATGAGGCCACTGGAAACTGTGGTTCCTAAATGAGCGTCTAGCCAAGGTTCCATTTTTCCTTTGAGCTTACCAAATAAATTCTGACAAAGGTGTACATAGTCAGTATTCTTGCAAGAGAACATGGATCCTGATTACCTGTGTGTGCGCTTGGAATGGGTGGTAGGCATATCTCTGCATTACTGTTAGTTCACACTGGGAGCCCTTGCTATGTCCCTCCCACTGTTTCCAGTGTTGGCCATCTGCTATTTGACTTCATCCTTACATTGACCCAAGACAGCTGAGTCCTATTATTATCCCTGTTTACAAAGGAGGGTGTAGAGGCACAGACATGTTTAGAAAGCTGCCCCAAACCACATAGTGGGTGATTGGCAGAGTGCTGATGTGAATCCAGGATTGGACTCCAGAGTCTATATTTTATTTATTTATTTATATTTAAAGATTTATTATTATTGTTTTTTGACACAGAGAGACAGACAGAGAGACACAGAGAGAAGGGGGTGGGCCCAGAGCAGTCTCCATAGTTGACAGCATTAGTTTTCCATATAGTTTCACTCCACAGGTGGGCGCGGGGCTGCACAGGGCAGGAACTGGGCTGGGAGCCTCCCGCATAGGCCCCGGCAAGAACTGAACTGGGGACACTTCCCCAGTTCAGCATATGGGTCCACCTGGGCCGGGACCGGGATTCCATCCTTAGGCTCCAGGGCTGTAAAGTGCGCGCTTAACCTGCTGAGCCAACCCAGCTTCCCCCAGAGCCTATATTTTAATCATGAACTTAGCCTGCCTCTCTTCTGACCTGTGCACCCTGGTAAAGGCACAGTGGACTTAGAGCCACACCTCTGTGCTCACGGGGGCACAGTCTCCCTTGATGTGGGTGAATGTCCTTAGCGTCAATCCTGGAAGGAGAGACAAGGGTTTAGTCAGGAAGCTGGGACTAGGGAGGCTGGGCATGGACAGGTGGGAGAAGGAATGTCTGCCTCTTCTTATGTGTCTAGAAAACCTGTTGGCCACTGGGGAGGCTGGGAGAGGGCTTTTGGACAGGAGTCCACCATCCTCCCAGAATGCCTGTATTTTATATAAGCCTGCTTTTCTTTCTAGCACACTGGTCTCTCTATTTTTGGAGGCTGCACACAGCATCTGAACCTGGTAACAAGGGGAGTTATTAGTCAAAGGGAAGACAGAATTATATTTAAATGGGAAGCCAGGGTTTTATCATGCAGATTGCCTCTTCTTCCTAAGGGGGATTGAGAGGGCCGTTGTCACAGATTACCTCACTGGAGCTTGAGGAGAAAATTTCAGGGTGGTTAATAAAGATCGGATTTCTGGGAGATGCTGAAACTGTGAGTAGATTGGACATTAAATCTAGGTTACATATTATGGGCTTTTAGCACAAATGATGCCATTTTGGGCCTATGGTTTTCTTTTAAATAAATCTAAGTTGTGCAAATGCTTTTCATCCTTTGTTCACCACATCCTTCTAATGTCCCCCTGATTAAAGCAAGGCATATGGCCAAGACCAAAATCAAAGGGCCAGAACGTTCAGTCCACCTATGTGTGTGTAGGGAGTGGTCGTGGGACAAAGGAGTGAATACTTACTATTAGTAATTGACTCTACCACATTGCTTAACTAGTAAGATATATGAACGACATGCAACTCCATTAAAATATTTAATGATTAAATACATAAATCAACTAACCTTGGGACATCTCAATTAGTTGTTTTTTGCTTAAATATAAGCAATTTTCTTTGTTGTAACCATGAATTCTAATAGAGTATATGTGTTATGATCATATCTCAATGCACTATTGAATAAATACTTAATACTAAATACTTATACTTGATTATTTTTTTGCTTTCTTCTCATTCTTTTTTGTTGTTTTTGGAGTTTATGCCATATAAATGGGCATACCCTTTTGAAAAATGAAATGTTATAAAATATAAAATATAATTTATTTGAACTTTCAAGCAGAGCATTAAAGTATTTGACTCTTAGACTACATTGATATTTGAGTGATAAAAATAGACAAGTCAGTTTTATTCCTAATTAATATTCCTAAAGTTAAAACTCTTTCGTAGTTTTCAAATTTATAGCACTGCATATTTTAATAATATGCTACTATGACATACCAATGTAACTATTATTTAGGGACTACTGCCTAATGAAGACATTCTATAAGAAAGGAACGACATTTTAAAAGATGAAAGACTTGTAAATTTCTATTTGAAAATTTTAAGCAAATTAATATGTGCTTGTCTGTTAGAAAATGTATAAGGGGTCAACTGTAGAAACCACTTAATATACTATGCAAAATAATCAAAAGAGCCTCCCAGACTAATATAAGAAAGTTACTAACATATACTTATATGTATTCTTGACATTTATTATTTATTAGGTAATATACACTGTTATTTTTCTGTGATGGTTACTTTTGTTTTAATATGGCTATCTATGAACTCTGAGATAAGAAATGGAAAAAGAGAAGCAGGTAAAAAAGGTGTGTATATGCAACCATAAATCCAACTTTAGATATTGTACTAGTAAATCCTCCAGTCTTTCTTATTTGCACTCCTATAGTCTATTGATACATTGGTTTTTCACTTTTGGTTTGGACAAAGTGGAAATAGGTTGAATACCAGGACTCTCCCTTGTTAAAACTCCCGGGTAGGAAGCTGGGATGGCTCAGTGGGTTAAATGCCCACCTTGCAGCCTTGGGATCTGAGGATCAAGTCCCGGACCCAGCTGTGTGAACCCATGTGCTGAACTGGGGTGAGCTTCCCATGTGGGAGGCCCCCAGTCTGGTTTCTACCCTGTGCAGACCACCCCCCGCACACCTGTGTGGAATGAAACTATGTCAAAAACCAATGAGATACAACTAAGGAGACTGCTCTGGGCCTTCCCCCTTCTCTCTTTCTCTCTCTGCCAAAACAATAAAAATAAATCTTAAAAAACAAACAAACAAACAAAAGAAACAAAAACTCCCACGTAGGTCAGAAAATTGTAGCACTGGGTGGTCACGCTCAGAACGTATACATACTCTCCAGGGAAGAAAGAGAGGAATCCATGAAATGAGTCTCAGTAAACCTGGGGCTTCACCCAGCATGTCTGTGCCCTCCCAGAACAATGTCTTTAACAGAGTTCTAATCCCAGTGCTTTCCCGCAAGCTGTAATTAGAGGGGTGTCTTACTTCTGCTGTTAAAGACACACACTCAGAAACCTAGCCTGCAGCAACCTGATGGAGGATAATAGCAGGTGGGGAACAGGCAGTGAGCCTTTCTGGGATTTACAGGCATTAATCTTTAAATTCTCGGATTTCCTTCTGGGAACATGGAAATTGCCCAGACCCACCTTGTGTTTAGGTGACTTCTATTGTCACGTAATTTGCCATTGCCAATAGTTTCTTTGGATCTCTCCAAGAGTCTGTAAAATGTTAGGATTGTGATGCTAATTAAAATATCCCCTGACAGCAACTTTTCCAGGAGCAGGCCAAGAACAGGCCACTGGGCAGCTCCTTAGCCTGTCCAGGTAGCAGGTTTTTGAACTCAGGTGGCCCAAGGCTAGTGGGTTTCCATTTACAGACACTTTGGAGGTTTCTCCACTCTCTGCTCACCCTGAACCACGACCTCACAAAGTTGTTAGTAAAGGGGAGGAAATATACTAAATATGCTTCTTTGGTAGAGTAACCATTTTGAGTCGGTTATTTTTAAGAAACCGCCTACAGCAGAAGCTCTGAAAACTGAAAAGTTACATTTATAAAGGAAATCTCCATTTGTAAGGGTGTTTCTCTCATAATACCAGGAAGAAGAGGATGACTCTGAATGTGTAGAAACTTTCATCATTGGCAAAGGCAAGGACTTGTCTCTGCACAACCGTTTTACCATTTTTTATTGTGTTTTTCTAGGTAACTCTGCCAAACTGGTCTCCTCACTCTATCCCCAACACCTTTTGTCTTTGCCTGGAGAAAGTGTTTAAGATGGAGGCCATTTCAGGGAATTACTTAGTTTTTGTTGGTATTGTGGGGATGTAAAAAATAATTTCTCTTAACACCTTTCTATATTCTTCTGGCTGGGCAAATAATTAAAGGGACTAAGATAGAATAACAAGAAAAAAATAACCAAATCTATGATGATGCGCATGTGGGTGTATGAGAGCCAAGGACACATTGGGTAGTTGAGGTCTATATGCTATTCTGTAGCTAAAGGGGGGGAGAGGGAGGGGTTGAGCAAATGCCATCCTACACATTGCTGCCATAATTCAACTTTGAAAACTAATAGATAGATAACATCTCTTAAAATGTGTATGCGTTTTTTGGGCACCTCCAATATATCTGCTTATGGATAGTTCACTCTCCTATTTCAAAGAATACTCAGTAACCACAAAGTAAATCCAAGGCTGACATAGAATATACCTCCCTTCATAGACCCCTTTTCTAACCTGACCTTGCAGCAACTCCTACTTGGTTTTTCTACTTCCTTGCCCCTGTCTGCAATTCCTCTCTGCCTTCCATCCTCATCCCAGTTAAGTGTTTATCCATACACTTAATAAGTACAGAATTGGCTTGTGAAGGACGAAGTTACCTATTCCCTTGTGGTTATAGGAAAGGGGTACTTAATATCTACTCTCATCTATTAACCTGGGAGCATGGCATAATTCCAATCAGACTTTAAAGGAATTTTTATGAGTAGAATTTTGAGATCGATAAATGCATTATTTTTGCTCTCTCTCTCTCTCTCTTTTTTTTTTTTTAAACCTAACCTCAGTAGATAAAAATGTGCTTAAAAGTATCTTAATAGAAGTACCTCCTGATATTTAAATTAAGTTGGATCTGACCCATTGGGTGGAGGGGGGTTGTGGGGAGGTAGGAGAAAAGGGTTGTCTCCTACACAGTAGACAAAACACACAGCAAAGGGCAGTGCCATTGGTTCATGTGGTTTACGGAATAATATTTCATTCCTGATAAATCATAGCTAAGTCTTCCTGGCCCATTTGAAACCACTTTTTAATGGGAAGCGAATTGAAGAGCCAATTTACACATCTACGTGCTCAATTTTAAATGTACCTACTCTATCTCTGTGTGAAGATTTTGTATCACCATTTATGTGGTCAACAAGAGATGAATTCAAAGAGCTCAACACATACAAAAAGATAAGATTAATTTAAATCTGAATTGATCTAGATGCCAACAGGGACTCACCACAAGAGAATGTCATTCATTAATCAAATGGTAACTTATCATGGTAGAGACCTAAGTGTTGGGTGAGTGAATTCCACAGAGAGAACCAAGGGGGAGCCAGGAGAGTACAAGGCCAATAGCATAGGGAAGGCCTTAAAGAGAAAGATTATGAGACTAAAAAGCATGTCCTACTGTTTCTGAACACTGTAGGCTTTCTTTACACCTCCCCTTTCATTCCTATCCCCCGCTACCAGTTGACATGACAACTTGCACTTAACCCTCATTTTCTTCAAATATACAAAATCTTATATTTGGGTTTCCAAGTTTTGGTTTCCTTAAGAGCTTTACTATAAGCTAATACAGGGGACTGTGCTTAATTATAAAGTTACACAGTCAGTTTATATTTTTTAAATTATTTTATTCTCCATTATTCCGATTTCTGTTAGGGACCATCCAGGTTAACAAAGAAAACTCCATTTCTAAGAACTTTGACTTCCCCAAAAGAGCACCAGTTCAGAAGTCACATACATCCCCTGCGGTTTGGCCTGGAGCTAAAAACTTTCTGCTCAGTGACCTTTCCCCTATGACTCCTGCCCCTCCCTCACTTAAACTACTCGCTAGAGCCCTCCAATCCTCCGC
>PVKE010042758.1:0-13619 GCA_004027555.1 Craseonycteris thonglongyai
GGGTGGAGGAGGAGGGAGTGGGCATGAAATATATGGTGATGGAAGGAGAGCTGACTCTGGGTGGTGAGCACACAACACAACACAACACACAGATGATGTATTCTAGAATTGTACACCTGGAACCTATATAATTTAACTAACAAATGGTCACCCCAATAAATGTAATTTTTTTTAAAGCATGGCTACCGGTATGTGTCTGTATATTAGAATCAATCACCTTAAGTCTCTGAAAAAATACAAATGCTAAACTAACTTTTAAAACTTCTCTGTGTGATTCTACTGTCAGTCAGAATTATTCTTCCCTTGACAACAATGAAGATGACAAATTAGCCTGATATTAACCATGTTTGTATCTGTTAAAACAGTAGATGAGAGGCTGAATCTCGGCATTCATCCTTTTCAGCACATAAAGACCTAATAATTGCCAACAGGCAATTGAGACACCTCACAAAGAGAAAAGGGCCTGAACCAAGGTCACTGTGCCCTCCTTCAGATAAGCCCCTACCTCGGATAGCAGTGTGATCACCCAAGGTGGACACCCTAGCTCTTCTCTCCCTCCAGCTCCCCAGTCAATTATTCACCAAGGATTGATGACACTGTGGACACTACTCCTCTGGCTTCCCTAGTATTGACCGGGTTTCCATTATATGGCCAACGCCTTTATTTAATCCAGTTCAGTTCAACAAACACCTTTTTGGTTCCCACTTTTGCCAGGCATCATGCTGGACAGTGTAGATGGGGCTCTCCTCTTTGCCAAGCTCCTGGAACATACTGCCAGGGATAGGTACTTTGAGAACCAGGGCGAAGGCTCTGACACTGGTCATTATTTACCCAGGACATTTCCATAGCCTCCTAATTGGTCTTTCTACTTCCAGTTTCCCCTCTTCACTTCTCCCATGCCAACTTCCCTGGTGGTTAAATCGTCTTGCCTACTGTTCTGGCTCACTTCCATATACAAAATCACCCATGGCTGCCCAGAGCCAACAAGAAGCCACCAACTCATTAGCACTCCTTCCGAACCCCTCAAAACACAACTGAAAGTTTTGCTTTTCCAGTGTCAAACTTTAAATTCCACTTCGCCCAGCTCTCCCTCTGGTCCATGCCATGCCTCAAACCTGAGCCTGGAGCTCTAGCCAAGCTCTTGGTTCCAGAATTCAAGTTATTCTTTCCTCTTCTACATTGCAACTATTCAAGTAATTTTTCTTCTCTCATTTTTATCTTGACATCTCTCTGCCAACCATGTACAGATGCTCTCTGCCTTTCATTTTAACAGTTTTATAATGGCATTCGAAGTATATGATTTTCCCATGTCATGTCTTCTTACAGAGAGGCTATATAGTGTAGAACTAAGAACTTGGATTCTGGGTTCCTAGGTTCCAATCCTGGAGAAGTCATTTAAATTTATCCTGTTTCCTCATTTGTAAAATGGAAGATAATAGCACATTTAAAAATATTTGACTTCGCAAACAGATTGTACTTAATGGCAGAAATCTTTGTAATCTTCCATAATACCCTTCCTGGTAGATAGCTAGATGCCTTTTTTGTTTTGTTTTGTTTTGTTTTTTGTTTTGTTTTTTAGTGAACCAATACATTCAAATAAACTTTCTCCAGGTTGGGGAAAACATTGCAGTACTCCAACTCAGCATTATCATTTCAAATGTCCATCTGTATGGCTACTAGGTTTGAAAGCCTCAAAAAACGGAAAGTCACTAACTAATCAAAACACTACACACATAAAAGCATACTGCCTCATGTTATCAGAGGTTAATTTTTAATAGTCTGGATATTTTAACATATATGAGACAAGAGACACCACTAATTTATTTATACCAAAAACTTTATAGTTCTCACAAAAGGGCATATATCTGTTGTAGCCTTTCTACACTCCAATAATAGCAAACCCAAAATAAATTCCAATATCCACCCACGGGGCAAAACAGTCTGGCTCCAAGAAATTATTTCTGCTTGACTTCTAAAGGCAGAGGGCAGTACTTTTTAAGAGCACAAAACGAGGGGCCACGATGTTGATCACCAGTCTGATCTTTCTAAGGCATCCCATGAGCAAGTACGCCGTCTCACCCCAGGCTCCAGGAGACAGAGGCCACCGAGGAAAGTCCAGGAAGGCCCACCCTACAACTGCACGTTTCTTAAGAGCAACAAAGAAGCCAAAACCAAAGACACTATTAGCAAATCCACAGAAGTTTGGGATACTCATCCACATTCCCACATGTGAAGCCTCATTATTTTTTTAAAGATTTATTTTGTTTTTGACAAAGAGAGAAGGGGGAGGACCCACAGCAGTTTCCATAGTTGTACCTCCTCAGTTTTTCTACATTGTTTCGTTCCACACAGGTAGGCGGGGGCCACGCAGGGCAGGTACTGGGCTGGGGGCTTTCTGCATGGGAGGCAGGCCCCCTCGAATTAGGGGCCGAACCTGAGGCAGGGGAGGGGGGGAGAACCAAACTGGGGGCCTCCCCCAGGGAAGCACACCCCAGTTGATGATATGGTTCCACACAGGCTGGGGCCGGGTTTCAATCTTGGGTCCCCAGGGTTGCAAAGCAAGCGTTTAACTCCCTGAGCCATCCCAGTCTCCCCAAGCCTCATTATTATCCTTCTAGAGCCTACAAATGTTCCTCAAAAATGCCTTAGAATTTTATGATTCAGCTAGATGCCCAGTGCAAAAAAGAAAAAAATCACCAAAAGGAGGAAATTCTGGTAAAGCAACATTGGAACTCTAATGTGGGGATCTAGGACTATGGATTTTGACCTTAATTAATATAAACTTCAAGAATCTGCACTCTGAACACAAAAACTGAAAATGAATCTATTAATTGTGAAAACAATGAAATAACAATAGAAAATGTGGATACTTCTGAAATTCTGAAACTCCATTTTCTAGGGCAGGCTCCACACAACTTCTCATTGCTTATAGACAATATCTACTGTCAGTCTCTTTGGTGTACATTTAGTGGTTGTCCCACAGGTCGTGAGTTCTAAGGCAGGGCTATGACTTTTGAACCTATATCCCAGACATATAGCACAAGTGAATATTTGCTTGAATGAAAGACTCCATCAAAGCACTTGGCTTTTTCAAACATAATGTTGCCACTAAAGCCACTGAGGAAGTAGCTAGCCATCACGATTTCCCCAAGATGGTTTCCTTTTCTCCAATGCAACTATTCCAATGTTATTACCTTGAAATGTTCATCTTCCCATCTCCCTGAACCACTTACCACTGGGCATCAATTGGCTCCCTTCTGTCTGTTCTAACTAATCCAAACTCTTTACACACTATCAGATCTGCGATCTCATTCCTACTCACTGAAATGCAGCATAATAGAGGGCTGTAAAGCGTGGGCCCGAAAGCCAGGCTGCCTGGGTTCACAGCTCAGCTCCATCACTGTGGCCTTGGACAAATTACTTGACTTCTGCATGCCTCAACTGTAAGGTAAGAGAGTATCGAAGTAACTTCTTTCACAGAGTTGTAGTGAGAATTAAATGAATCAAATATTGACAAAACATTTAGCTCAGTTTCTGGCACATAGTAAGCATTCAGTAAGTGTTAGATAACACGGTTATCATTCACACTCCTAAGGGAAAGTCCATTCTGTTATTTTGAGTAGTGTTTTTTTTCCCTCTAGGATTGGCTGATGCTCACATTCACAATACACTCCCATGGCCAGATCCAGATTTACTGACTGGCTACAGCACAGATGAGATCCGCTGTGGACTGTATGCCAATCCCACAGCTCCAGCTGCAACTACAAGTGAAGCTACTAAAGTGGTTTGGACTTTGGGAAAATTCATCAGTCTTAAATATTTGAATGATTTATCAGTGTCCCTTAAAATGAACTGCAGAATGTAAAACTAAGGGAACACTTGGATGTGCACAGGAAACTATGGAAAGATGATAGCCACAAGCCAGAAACTTCAGGGAATTTTTTGTACTTTTAGGTCAGATGAGACAAGTTTGAACAAAGGCCAATTGGACCAATGATGACAGCAAGCTGCCCCTGGCCTGCCAGGAAAATGTGTGGAAGAAATCCCAATAAAACTCCATTCACGGTGCCTAATTCAGAGGGAGGAAGGGTGATGGTGAGGGTGGGTCACCATGAAGTGAACCACAAGCCAACAAGACACCAAGAAACCACGGGACACCAACTCTCCAGGCATGTGTGGCCAGTACCGAAGGAAAGCATCTATGCCCAGCCACGAAGGGTACTGACCCAGTGAATGCCAGGCTGCCAATGCCACTGAACTTTGCATTGACAAGAGCTTCCTGCTGCAATCACCGCCGGCTCATACTCTCCTCAGGTGGCTGGACTTCGGAAATGGCAAAGTGCAGAATGACAGCTGTAGATTTCCCTTCTGCCCTATGTTGGGGTGTGTGTGTGTGTGTGTGTGTGTGTGTGTGTGTGTGTGTGTGTGTGTGTGTGTGTGTGTGTGTGTGTGATGAAATACCGTATTAGAAGAGCAATCTTATAATATCTGATAGAACCCATTCTTTCTTCACTTCTGGATGAACATTGCCCTCCCTCTATAAATATTAGCTGACAGAAGCAGGTCCTAAGAAAAGTCCCAGCAGTCCAAAAGTAGTGAATCTCTCTGAGGACTCAGAGCACATTTGTTCCTGTGAAAGAGAATTGCTCTTTAAAATGTGGGAGATTTTCGAATGTGTGCTTTCAACTAGATTCAAGAGAAAAAAAATGTCTATGAAACAGCTCTACCGAACAATCTGGAATTAAAGAAGACTATATGGAGATGCCAAATTTAAAATATGTTGGAAACAGTGAAAAGCAGAGTGAGGAATTGAGGAAATTTGGAGTTAAAGACAAATTAACTCAAAGAAAAAGATAATAGGCAATAAATAAAAAAGGAGAAAACAGAAAAATATGAATAAAGGATCCAGGCCATATAATCTCTGATGGAGAAAGTTAAGCAAAAAAAAAAAAGCTAGGTTATAAGACAAATAGCATTTGGAGGCTTTTTTTGTAGTTAGCATGTTCACATTTTCTAGCCTTCAAAATAAGGTTACAAAATAATTTTTAATGTTACTTGGGAGACTTATATTGCAATGAAGGCATTTTTCAAATTACCATATGTATTTATAACTGCCAAATAATATTTAGGACATTCAATTGTTGAAATATAAGCCAGATTGGGGAATAAAGTAATAGTTATTAGGCCAAGTAAGAGAAAAAAAAACTGACTAAAAGCCTTAATGTTTAGAAATTATGAGAAAGGTAAAAAATGTTCAGTAATTAAGGACATAGGATACCTAACAGATAAAAGAGCTGATACAAGTCTATATTCTAGTTTTTCATTAATAGCATAAGAATTTTTATATATATAAAGAAGATTCATTATAGGAAAGTTCAAAAACTACAGAGAATTAAAAATAAAAACAGAATTACTTTCAATCCTATTATTTAATAATAATAAAAACCCTGTTAATTTTTTGTACTAATCCAATTTTTCTTCTATGGCAAATAGCAATTATTTTTCTCTATAAGATATGTGTCTCACCAGGTAACATACATTGAGCATTATTCCATATCAACAAAAGGCTACATCAAAAGTTTTTAAAGCTAAAATAGTAATGATAATGGTAATGATAATGGTAATAATGAGATTACTACCAGGTTTTCATGGTTATAAAGAGTTTTACCTTGAACATCTTTGAACATTCATGTCTGCAGAATAGTGTAATTTCAAGAATGAGATAAGATACAGATGCTGCTGGCATCTTCCCAACCTGACAAGTAATGGCCCAATTAATAAGTTTACAATTTCTTTTGAACACTAAAGACATTCATAATTCAACATTAAGTGCTATCCTTCTTCCCAATGCCTTTGGTATGATAAAATATTGGTGATTTCTCTTATTGCCTCAGAACTAGAGACAAGAGCCCGCTGCTGAGGATAGAGAACCACGAAGTGACCCAACTTCTAAAAACAATTGGGGTTAGATCATTCCTCTCCAAGTTAGCAGAGCCAGGGTGTCAATACCAGCTTCCTAGCCTCAGTCAGAACACTGGGGAAGGGGGACTGTAAGAGTCTCGTGGGGAGGGCAGTGCTCATTCTTCCAGGGACCCCAGCCTCTCCGCTCACTCCTCCCTCCAGTTGGTGGGGATACCAAAAACGTCACTCAGAGATCATGGGTGCCTGCAAAAATAAATGACCAACATCCTTTTCACTGGTTGCCCCGCTACTCAGGCAGGGGACGGGCTGATTTTCCCCCCACTTCCCCCCCCCCCCCCCCCCCCCTTCCCCCCCCCTCCCCCCCCCCCCCCCGGCCCCTCCCATGTCCTTCTGAGCAGGAGAGAGGAGAATTGGAGAGAAAGGAGGACCAGAACAGAAAGAGGAGAGGTCACCCCTGGGAATCAGCTGACACACCCAGCTTGCAGAGACAAGACTATTACCTGGGAGTCACATGAACATCCCATTATGTAGCCTGATTTAAACCATCTTGATAGTACCCTAACCACGATGGCTGCCCAGGGGTCAGAGGACCCCAGCAGTGAAAGTAGCTAGGAAAGGTTCAGGTGGAGGCAGAGCCCCTGAGTCAGGGAGCTCAGACCTGGGAAGTGCTTTGAGCCAGCTGCTGGCCAAATAACCAGGGGGACCAGCAAGAAGACAGCATTAGCACCCAACTAAGAAGAGCTATTCACCTTCCCTGCCCCCACAATGCTTCCTTTCTGCCCCCAATCTGAGGGGTGTGTGTGTGGGGGGGTGGGGTCAGACTACACCGTAATAAGCAAGGGCCAGAGGAGTGAAAGGGCAGAATACCCCATATGTTTGAGATGGACTTTGAACTGGATTCATCTCTGGGAGTTTATAGAAGATGCACATTGTGAAGAAGGGACAGGAAAGGGAGATTCAGTTTGGCATGATTGAAGGCAAGGGCTGAAGAGAAATGGAGACCCTTTCAAATTTACACCTCATGTACTTGAAACAGTTCAATAGAACAACTACACCTCCAATATGGTTAAATGCACATGGGCTCAGACCCTGGTTGGCTCATTCATTCATTCATTCCTTCACTCAGCAGGTATTCATTAAGAACCTTCTGTGCACAGGACAGAGCTGTGAACAAGACGAACAAAGGCCCTGGGCTGTGGGGCAGTTAAATTCCAGGTGCCTGTGTGATTTGGAGAAACTTTCTTAACTTTCTTGGTCCTTAAATTCCTCAGCAAATCTCGTTCTCATATTCCTCCCTTATTAATTTCTAAGACTCCTAGAAATTCAGTATAATAAAACAATCTGCTCTTTTTTCTTTTCTTTTTTTTTTTAATTTTAGCAACACACACTTCAGATAACTAAACTGAGAAGAACAGCTTGTGTTTTAGAAACGTATGTACAAGCCACATGAAGGCTGCTAAACATAGAGAAGTTACTCCAGGCTCTCAGAATAGAGCCAGGGCAAGAGGCTAAGGAAGGCAGCCAGTATATAGCTTGTCTTGTATGTCAATTACAGCCTTGTTATCATTGTTTCTAGATGTAAAGGGGGAAAAAACCTTCCGAGTGCAAAACAAAACAACACAAAAAACCGTTATTAATGACTAAATATGTAACAGGCTAAAGACTTTAAAAACTAGCACTTTCGTAAGGTACAGAGTAAGAGCCCTTCTGGGCACTGGCCCGTGGGCTACAGCTTTGGATCCCTGCAGGGTAGAAAGAGAACCCACCACATACCCCAAAGGTCCCCTCGCCTGGCAGCAGGGCAGCCCTTGTGAGGCTACACAGGCATCTTGGGCAATGCCTGGAAGACCGTCGTCCCTGAGCTGGGAGTGGACCTGTGCTTTTCCTTTCTGAGTCATCTCCAGGGGCCACTTCAACTCTGGGCCTGTGATTCTCTCCCTGTCTCAACTTTAGGAGACAGACTCAGTGGGAGATGGATGCCCTTACTTCACTATCCTTTCACTTTGGTCCTTTAGTCCAACCTGCCACCCTGGCCATTTGTGGACTTCTGGAAGGTCAGGCTATTCATCATGCAAGTTACTCCTCAACTTGCCTGCTTTGAACCTGGATAAACTTCACCCACACAATGCGATCCCAACGCTTTCAACTCTCTTCTGTCAACACAGGTGTGGAGATGACAAAGTTTACAAAAAAAAGTTTAACGTACTAGCAACCACTTAACTAGTTATTTCCGTGAGCAAGTTTTTACCGAATTGTTTATAAAATGGCACTTGCTATTTCTTTTCTCTCTCTCTTTTTTTTTTTTTTTCTTTCGATTTGGTCCTGCAAAAGGGAAACACTAGGAGAGTTGAATGCCAAGAAACTGGAAAATGGAAAAAGCAATATGAAGACAACTTTGCCAACAGCCCCCATATATCCAGGTCAGAGGATGTAAGACCTCCCACAGGTCAAAACTATTTTCCCTTGCTTGTGCTAAAATAAATAAGTAAATGTATAATACACAAATAAACAAGTCTTAGAAAATCTTATAAAAGAGTTTATCTAGGGCACATAATTGCAAAATAATTTATCATTCACTTAAAATATAAAATAAACCCCCCAGATAATATTTTGTTAAATAAAGACAATATCTTTGTTTTAGGTGAAGATAATGTAGTTTAAATATATGTATGGGAGTATATTTTCTCAGTTCACATACATATTTATCTGTTTACCTTAAGGTTTTAAAAACACAATATAACCATATGGCAGAAAGTTATAAAATGAGAGACAAGAGGAACATCACACCCATAATTTGATACTCTGCTAAAAACATTTAGCTTTATTTTCGTTTAGTCAATTTTCTTAAGTGTCTCTTTTCTAGCTTAACTGATTTTTGTCCTTTTAATTTTTTTTAAAGATTTATGTTTTTGACAGAGACAGAGAAAGACAGAGAGAGCAGAGAGAAGGGGGAGGGCGCAGAGCAGTCTCCACAGTTGTACATCATCAGTTTTTGACATGGTTTTGTTCCACACACGTGTACAGGGGCTGCACAGGGCAGGAAGTGGGCTGGTGGCCTCTGGCAAGGGAGGCACGCCCCTCCCGAACCAGGGCCTGAACCGAGGGGCAAGAACCAAACTGGGGCCTCCCTGCACGGGGAGCACACCCCAGTTCAGCATATGGGTCTGCACGGGCCAGGGCCAGGACTCGATCCTTGGTCCCGAGGGCCACAAAGCGAGCACTCAACCTGCTAAACCAACCCAGCGTCCCCTTCTTTTACACTACTATATTAAAAGCAAACTTATAGGCGATAAATTGTTATTTTATGGATACATATAATTCCATAAATTATTTTTCAAAATTTAAAAACTTAACATTTCTTTATTGTTTAGCATTTAGGTTGTTTTCCAAAAAGTTAAAGAACACAGCCATCATCACCAGATATCATTACTGTAGAAAATGTTCACAATCATTTAACAACAGGTAAAAACTGGTAATTTTTCAATTATGGAAATATCTTAACATATCCAAGAGTAGAAAGAATAACTTGTCATTCCTTTTAATGATGATCAACCAGTGACTATCTCATTTCAGTCACACTACCATTTTAAATACTTCCCTCACTAGGGCATCTGAAAGAGATCTGAGATCACATAGCATAGCTTCAGTGAACTTTTCAGTGTGTGTCTCTATAAGATAAGAGTGTTGTTGTTGTTTTTTAAATGAGCACAAAATCATATCACATCAAAAAGCAATCATACTAGGGCCTTAACACAGCAAATATCTATTAGTATCCACATTTTCCCAATTGTTTCATAAATTTTTCTTGGGTTGGAATCGAGATACAGTACAAATAAGGTACATTGTAAATGAAATTCCATCTCTTCATTTCCTTAATCTATAGATTTTCCCTCCCTTCCCACCCTTCTTTTTACTTGTTGAAGAAATGAGATCAATGATCCTACACAGTTGGTACTGACTGCAGCTTATAATGGCATTCAACATGTTCCTCTATCTCCTTATTTCCTATAAACTCATAGTAGGATCTAAAGGCTTGATCAGATTCAAGTTCAATGTTTTTTACTTCTAATCAAAAGAAACAAAATGTCTGGTTGCCTCTCTCATTTGCTAAGTTAGTAGGGTCTTTGGGTTTAATATTTTTAACATTTTATTATAAAAAAGTCAAACATTTTATTTAAAAAATCAAGCAAAAGAGAAAAAAAATATAATGAATCTCCATGTGTCCATCACCCAGCCTTGACAAGTATAACTCACTCACTTCCCTCTCCCATATTTTATTTTATCCATGCCCTTACAAGGTTCCATCTCTAGTCAATCTAGACTACTTGGAAGCAAATCCCAGACATCATATAGTTTCATCTCTCAATACTTCAGTATATATCTCTAAAAGACAGGGATTAAAAAACCGATTATAACACCTAAAACTTTTAGAATAATTCCTCAATGTCTTCAAATATCTGATCAGTATTTGCATTTGTTTGATTGTATTATAAGATATTTTTGGCACCTGGTTTTAATTTGCAGTGTTTCATTGTTGGTGAGTAGGAACATCCTGCCATTTTCAGTTACTGGTTATAAATTACGTTCTAGTGTCCTCACTTGTTTCGCTTTTAGTTGAGTTGGTGGGCTGACAATAATAAAGACTGATGGCCATTTTTGCTACAAACATCTCCCAAGTCCGTGATTTGCCCACTAATGGGAGGTGGGGTGGGACGTCTGCCTTCACATCCATCTACTACTCAGCGAGCTTAAGCTTTCTAATGTGAGTGCCCTTTGCTATTCCTTGTACTGCTTCTAAATTCAGAATGCTTGCCTTCCTTCAAAGATATAACAAATATTCAATTGTACGTTTTCCTAGTTTCTCTAAGTAATCTACATTGTTCATTACATTCAAGTCTTATACACTTAGAAAACTACTTAGGTAGTATAAACCTCAGAATTTATTTCCAGGACACTTAAATCACAGAAACTGAAAGAAAAGGGAGTGTTCCATCATAGTGGTACTATATTTCTAAATGATTTAATTCTTTCTGCAGATGACTCATAAATATATTTCCTCTTTCTTCCAAAGAAAAATTCCAATTCCTTTTAAAGGAAGGGAAGCCTGTAACCTGGTTTTAAAGCACTCTACATAATTAGGGTGTTAATTAGTTCTATGCAAGAATGAAAAGTAGGGATTAATTTAAATCATAATGAAGTTAGTGTGTGTATGAGGGGGAGGGGTATTAATGATTCCTTCTTTAACAGTTACCAACACAATTTAAATAGACCCAGACCCTTTTGAAAGGAGGGCATTGCTGCTATACAAGTTTGGTTACCTAGGAGACCCCACCTCTCCATTCTACCAGAGCTTCTGGACTCAGAAAGGCAGCCTCAATTTAATAGATGGCCAGTTTTCTCAGACTCAGTTGAATGAACAGTGGAAGTAACAGAAGAAAAGTAAAGCTCAAATATTACCTCAACTATTGTCCTCGATTTTTTTGTAAGCAGAAATTCCCACAGTAGCAAAGTAGGATTATGATGCAGAGTTCCAGAGAAAACTAAGCTACAGTTCTCATCAGTTTTCGATATTCTGCATAAGACACCAAGGCAAAATATCATACAAGTGATTCATGAAACACATGTAGCAAGAGTGTAGAAATTTTGAAGTATTGTATAAATACCAGTTCACAGTCTGCATCATGAATAATGCTTGTTTGATTAATAGGAATTTAAGGTTAACAAATTCATTATGATTGTGTGGTCAACTCATGTATTAAAAGGTTGGTTGAAAGGACCAGTGTTATATATGTAAAAACACATTATTATTAATAATACCATTTGAAAGTTAGCTTTTATTAAATCAGCTTCTGAAATCCCACTTTTCCTATAGAGTGAACCCAGACTACAACTTTTTGCAGTACCATGACGTAATGGTTAATTTTATGTGTCAACTTGGCTATGCCCGGTTATGTGTTCAAAACACTGTCTAGATGTTGCCATGAAGTTAATTTTGAGACATAACTACTTTTTAATCAGTAGATATGAGTAAAGAAGATCAGCCTCCATAATGTGGGTGGACCTCATCCATCAGTGGAAGATCCGATAAGAAAAGAATAAGATTCCCCAAAAGAGGAATTTTGCCTCCCGACAGCCTTCTGACTTGGCACTGCAATATCAGCTTCCCCTGGGTCTCCAGTCCACAGGTCTGCTCTGCATATTTCAGACTTACCAGTCCCACCAGGTGTTAGCCAATTGCTTAGCATGCCTAGATATACTGGGTAGGTAGACAGAAACACAGACAGATCTACATATAGAAAAATGGATGTAGATATATATACAAGGGCTGTCCAGAAAGTATCTAGCCATGTAATATGAAAAATAAGAGGCATTTATGGCTGGATTTTTTCTGGACAGCCCTCCTATATACATCCTGTTCTGGTTCTTTGGAGTACACTAATATTACATATCACCATCACTCTACAACTGGTCTATAAAAGTGAAATTAAATTTGTATGTATCTAGTTCTTTTACATTATATATACAGGGATTTACAAGTTTTCACTCACATTAGAAGGCATGTTAGTTTGCTTTAACAAAATACCATACACTGGGTGGCCTCCACAACAAAAATGTATTTTCTCCCAGTTCTGAAGGCTGGAAAGCTAGAGTTCATGGTGCCAGCAGGGCTGCTTTCTTGGCTTGCAGATGGCCGCCTTCTTGCCATGTCCTCAGAGTCTCTCTCAAGTGAAGGGCACCCTCAGTCTCTTGTGTGTGTCCAAATTTCTGACACCAATCAGACTGGATTAGGGCTGACCTCCTAATGAACTCATTTTAGCTTACTGTATTTTTCTGCGTATAATATGCCCCCATGTATAAGACGACCTCTACTTTTCTAACCTAACATTAAGAAATCAATACACGGGTTACTCCTGTGTATAAGACAACTCCCAATTTTTGTTCTAACAATTTTAGACAAAAGCATCATCTTATACATGAAAAAATATGGTACTCACCACTTTAAAGGCCTCCTCTCCAAATACAGTCACATTCTGAGGTATGAGGGGTTAGTACTTTAACATGTGGGTGTGTGGAGGGGAGGCCAGGTGCACAATTCAGCCCATACAGAAGGTCGATTTGGAAAAATCTGATTTAACATACATACTACATGGCATACATGAAACTTACTTTGGGGGAAAGCACCTAAGTGTCCAATCAAGAAAGCATGCAAATATACTTAGATAATGGTTGGAGGGAAAACGAGAGGTGATTTTAAATAAAAGCCCCAAATCCAAGGCATAAAGTCAGACACTCTGAATTTTAGGCACTGACTTGTCACATGGACAATATTTGTGTCTCGTTCAGGTGCAGGAAGCAACAGGGACTTACTTAATTTCAGCCTGGCTTATGATATCCCCCCCACCCCCACCCCCCATGCTTCTCCCCCACCAGACTACATGGTAATCATAAAATCAGTTACCTCTTAAGCCCAGGGCGAGGGATGATGTGAAATCCTTGTAAATATACATTAAAGACATAGTTTTGACCACTAGCTATTCAGTGCCTGATCTGAGAGGCAATATCTGCAGGTTTCAAGGAGACACTGAGGCTTAAAGAAGACAGAAGAAGAAATGAAGTCAGTAAGAAGATAAAGAAAAATAGACGAGAGCTAAGAGAAGGGATGGAAGAAGGAAAGAGTTTAAGAAATGGAAAGGCAA
>PVKE010042759.1:0-13621 GCA_004027555.1 Craseonycteris thonglongyai
CACATCACATCACCCATGCATCGCATTATGTGCCCAGCTCCCAGAATCAGGTCCCCCTCCAACCCCATATATCTGGTGCCCACTCCCCCTCCACAGCCCTCACATATTTAATAGATGTAGTTCTCTGGTCTAACCAGTATTTTATAGAGTGCCAGAGTAAGAAATTTTTTTGTCTTATTTTCAATATAGTAGTTAGTATGAGTTTGCTACCACTTCCTCAATATGAGGTACCATTTTTACCAGTCACTCTTCACTAAAAAAAAAAAAAAAGGAGGAAGAATTTATTTCACATCAAAAGACAAAAATCTGGTGGTGGCATTCATATATGGTGAGATCTTACCTTAAATAAAAGCAAAAAGAAAATGCCAAAGAAGGGGGTAAATATCCCCATGAAGACTTATAATGTGGTAGTTAAAACATCACATGGGTGAGTGACTTTCTGGGGCTCACAATTAGGATAAGTGCCAGATAATAAAATATAACTCACAGTTCATGAAACATTCTGCTCACAGATTAGTCTCCTCAGATCCAAATCTTCTTGCTCCAAGAAAGCTGGAGCAAAGCCTTTTGAGCTCTTAGGATGAACAGAACTTCAGAACTACGAGGCGTTGTTTGGAATCTCCTGCTGCCATGTTGTGCCTTTGCTGCCATGTGATTCCACTTTGGCCTGGTATCTGCCCCATCTATCATGGAACCAGCATTGCTCCATTTCTAGCCTCCAGTCCTTCTGGAAACTCTGCGACCTCCCCTGTGGGCCTCCTTCTGAAGTCACCTGTGGTGCCAAACCAAATAGGTCCAATATCAGCCTTGACAAGCAGCCCTAATCTTTAATACATCTGTAAACACAACCCTGAGCTTCCCATCATCATCTTATTTTGTCTACGGATTGTTGTTGGCTTGTTTTTCTTTTTGAAGTCTTTTCTATGGTAGCAAATAGTGTTCATGGTTTTATCCCTTCATGATTTTCCAAAATCTAAGCCATGAAGTCTCCCTTGGAAAACAACTGCTCTTAATACCTGCTGGATTTTCTTTAGTAGAAGTTAAGGTCAAAATCTGAATTCTAAATACAGGAAATCACCAGGTCAGTGAATTCTCAATGATATGTGGCATTTTCAGTCTCTCAGTTTCATCTGGTTCCATTCATGCAACTTATTCACATATTCATTCACTCAAGAAAGATTTATTGGGCAGCAATGTTCAGGAATTGTGTGCTGTGGTTTGTAGATACCCAGAGGGAATAAAAGCCTTCCCTGACCTTCATCAGCTTATGGCTTATTATAGAAATAGACATGCAAACAATTACAACATAACATCCTGCCTGACTAAAGAGCAGGTATGAGGTATCACGGGAGCAGAAACAGAGGCCTGAACTTTTGGGGGAGGCTATAGTGGGGTGAGGAAAGAGATTGGTTCAGAATTTCAGGGAAAGAATGGTGCTTGAAGGACAAATAGATGCTGGACATGAGAGGAATGGTGGAAAGAGTAAATCCGAGGACAGAAAATAGAGAGAACATGTGCAAAGGCCCAACAGTGAAAGGTTCCCAGTAATTCTGTATTGATTGAACAGAATGGCAGTAATGATGCTGGGCATATGGGGATGGGTCAAGTCACGAAGTATTTAATAGATGCCAAATGTTTGATTCTCTATGGCAGTAGATAGGAGCCACCGGAGAATTTTGAGTTTGAAAATGACTTTGGGGGACCTTTGTGATAGAACTATCTCTCTGATGGCTGAACGGAGGATGAACTGGAAGTAGAGGAGATTGAAGCCATGCAGTCAAGGGAGTTGCAGGTCATGAAAGAGAAGACAGGGTTGAAACCAAGGCAGCACTGGGATTGAAGAAGAGAGGCAGGAATGGGAAGAGACTTGAGAAGTACAAAGGGCAGTCTCTTGTGGTAGAGTAAATGTGGGGATTCAGACAATGAACCGTAAGAAGACTACAAAGTGGAAATAACTGGACAGAAAGCAGCCATCTGAGGGAGTTGGTAAGCATCACTTGGACCTGGCAATCTTTGGGAGAGGAAATTTAGGAGGCAGAAGTGTGTCTCAACCCTCTTGTACCTCACAAGTTAGAATTTCTTGGATCCGTTCCTCACTTCACAAATATCAGGATTCAACACCTATACCTACCAAAATCCAGATCAACACATGCATTCCATTATCTATTATTTGTGCTAGTAATGCAGGATATTTTTTATCAGTATTTCCATGATCTGCAAATCAACTCAGTTTAATTGGAATTCTTTTCCTCTCAGTTCTCCTTTTTATGTCATGATACTGCTAAGAGGTGGGCTCCCATTGAAACATTTCAGTTGTCTAAAGATGGCCATCTGGTCACTGTTTTTTAAAAATTACACATCATTCTTTGTCCTCATTAGTTAGCATGATCAGCTTCATTTTACAGCCACCCATATAAATAGGCAAATCTTATATAAAGTTTGTGTGACCTTAAATTCTTAAAATAGTTTAGAAAATATGTTTTATTCCAGAGCAATGACTAAATGTTGTGGGGAAGCCGGGACAGCTCAGTGGGTTAAGTGCTCACTTTGCAGCCCTGGGGACCGAAGCCGGGACAGCTCAGTGGGTTAAGTGCTCACTTTGCAGCCCTGGGGACCGAGGATTGAATCCTGGCCCCGGCCTGTGCGGACCCATATGCTGAGCTGGGGAGTTCCCCCAGTTCAGTTCTCACCGGGGTGAAGACCCCGGCCCATTTCCTGCCCTGTGCAGCCCCGCCCACCTGTGGAATGAAACTGTGGAAAAACCAATGATGTGCAACTATGGAGACTATTCAGGGCCCTCCCCGTTCTCTCTCTCTCTTTCTCTCTCTCTCTCTCTCTCTGTCAAAAACAATAAAAATAAATCTTTAAAGTTTAAATCCAAGGCAAGTAGAAACAAGGTACAAATCTTGAAATAATGTGTTCATGGACTGGCCTAGAATCATGGCAGTACGTTATAAGTTAGATATATAAGCCCCAAACCTGGTACCAATTCAGCTAGCACTCACCAAAATTCTTTTTATTCCCTGGAAAAGTGGTGATTGTAAGGAAGATGTACAGATTTAGAGAGAAATATGTAACTGTAACACAAATCAATTATTTTTAAATTGAAATTGGGCCTAAAAGAAAAATTTAAAGCTTGCCTTTGCTTTAAGCCAACCAAAACACATGCTAACTTTAATTGGCATTTTTATACAAATAGTTTGGGGTACAGAAATAGCATAATTTTGCATTGGCAAATTCTCTCTGTATTCTTCTTTGATAATTTATTCTCTTGAAGGTATTTTTCAACTCTTACAATTTGAAATTTATTTAAAAGAGAATTCTACCTTTCATACAAAAGACAAGCTTTCCATTTATAAACACATTACCTAGAGGCACAATTAAAATGCAAACATTAAATAGAAATAAAACATAATTCTTTGCTTCTTTTCATCCACCACCTGGCTCATTTCATAGACTCCCTCTTCAGTGAGTTCAATACATTAGTAGTTAGTCGATTACCTATTTGCATATCCTTCAAATTATAAAATTTAATCGTCCGACTTCCAATTCAAGCAATCCTAAATGTTTTCCTTTCATAAACAAAGCCTTTATTTATTTATTTTTTTGTGACTGTGAATTGGGACATTAGATCAAATTTCTTAATCAATGTTTTCTCGAGATAGATCTTCACATTTCCTAACCTTTAAGAATTCCTCACCAAACCCTCCTATTCAATGTCTGGCAGTGAGCCCACCTCAAAAATTCACTAGTCACTGGAAGTTTTTCTTTAGTGTCTCAAGGAAGCTTTTGATTCTGAGGGACAAACTTAAAATTAAAGTGTCCCTTGTTGGGATAGCAAGAATGGCTCAGCGAGTTAAGCGCTCACTTTGCAGCCCCGGGACCAAGAATAGAATCCTGTCCCTGGCCCGTGCAGACCCACATGCTGAACTGGGGTGTACTTTCCATGTGGGAGGTCCCCATTTCAGTTCTCACCCCCCTACCCCCACCCCCATTCACTCCCTGCGAGGTCCCTGCCCACCTGTGTGGAACAAAACCATGTTGAAAACTGATGATGTACAACTATGGAGACTGCTCTAGGCCCTCCCCCTTCTCTCTGTCTCTTCGTCTCTGATAGAAACAATAACATAAATCTTTTTTTAAATGCCCCCCCCCTTTTTTTTTAGTGTAAGGACAGGCAATGCTAACTGCTTGTCCTTATTCTTATTACTAGGCACCTTGGGGTGCCTGTGATGAAGCTGCACTGCATTGATTTTAAAATGTGATGTTGTGATAGCTGGTTATGATTTTCTGATGTTTTTATGCAACGCTAACCATATGTAATTTTGAATTAAATGAAAGTTAAGTACTAAAACATTTTGCCCAAAGGGAATTCGGATTCTCAATGTGCTTTTAATAACTGTTTGTAAAACATTTAGGAAAATCTATGGCAACACATTTAGGAAAAAAATCAAATTACTATTGCCTTAAGATGTTATTTTAGTGTCTAAACTTTATGGAACATCCTGTGTGGCCCAATTGTTGAACTAATCCAGTCAGTAATATTTTAGAACATATTGTATATATAAGACCTAAATTTCATATGTATAATATATTTTTTAAATACTTCTTTAAGATATTTCCTTAAAACTCACTGAAAATATTGTGGATAGTGTAAAGGATATCTTATCAAATATTTCTAGTAAATTGAAAATAGAGTCTAATTAGAAAGCACTAAAATTAATTAGAAGAACCAGATTAAAAACCATTAAACAACCACTTCTTTAAAAAATGTATTAGAGGTCTCAAGACATCTGCAAAATCTAAAATAAAATAGTGCATGTACCTAGGGCTTCCGGTAAACAAATGCAATCTGTGGGAGTCGGGACAATGGGAGAGAGCTTTCTGGAAGGATAAATGTTGTAGAGACGTTGCTTCTGAAGGCACAATTTGAAAAATGAACTCAAGTTGAAATGTGACCTGAATTTCCATTTTCTTTCACACATAGAAATGACTATGTACCTAATTTGGGAAAAATTCAAACCATAACCTTCAATGTACAGCTCCGAATCTGTGCTAAATGTGAACACCGGAACCACCTTTCATCCAGGAAGATGGTGTCCTTGAACCTAACCAGAAGATAATGAGCTTTCTTTTTCTCACATTTGTAATTCTTCTCTGAAAGCATCATTAGAATACAGTCATTCCATAATACAGTTGTAGTCATTTATTTTGCTGTTTGTGCATGTTTTTATTTTCCTTTGTGGCCATGAAAACAATTACGAAAATTTGTAAAAGCTATAATCTATATCTATCAAGAAACAAGTGAATTATGGTGATCTCAAACAGAATGACTGCTAAAGGGCTTTACTCTGAAAAGATCAGATTTTTCTAAGTAACTGATATGTCAGAACCATCCCCAGTGAGGATATGACCAGAATTTTTATCCATCACTCATTAAATTATGACACTGTGTGACTCTATAAGCCCTGACTGATACAGTGTCCTTATTAAAGCGTTTATTAACAAATGACTAAAAATATGGGTATTCTGTTTGTACTTTACACACTTTTCTATTATTTAGATATTCATTAACAACAAGAATATATCAACTCAGTGTGATTGGAGTTCCTTTAGCTCTTAGGTTCATGACACTTTCAAGTGCTCATCATGCCTAGCATTGTTAATTGTTGAAGGTGTCTGATGGGTACATGTGGGTTCATTGTGTACTATTCTCTCCAACTTTGAGTTACAAATTATCTGACAATATCCATAATACAAAGCTTTTTAAGGACTGTATCATTTTGGTAATTTAAAATATACAGTTCTAGACTGGAAATCAGTTTTCTGCAATCTGTATAAATTTATAATTTAATAGTATACAAGCTGTTAACTGCAATTACTTACTTTAAATTAGGTAAGAAAAAGCAACAATATAATAATGAAAAAAATTAATTCCAAATAAAGTTTGCAAATATTTACATTTAACTGCCATGAAGCAGGCATCTAAAAAAAAATGTACCCAGAAGGTGACTGAATTATCGCCCAAGATTTTAACATCTCTTAAAATGAGTCAATGGGGTGCAATTGTCCTTTCAACAATTACCATAACATGCCTGAGTTTACTGGATTTTTAAAGACTTGCTCTTTTTAATAATAATAAGAAAAACTAACTAGTATGTAAGGGGAGCTTCAAAATCATTACCTCTTTAATGATCATGAAACCAGGGGGGTAGCTATTTTTATGCTCACTTCACAGAGGAGAAAGCTGAGATTAAAGGAGAGTAACAATGGAAGGTCCCAGAGCAAATCAGTGGCTAGGTTGAGATTTGCCTCCAGGGAGTCTGGCTCCAGAACCCATGCTCTTAACCCAATCAAAGGAGGAAACACCAGATAAAAATAAACCTAAATAATGTGTGGTAAAGTGAGGCCAGACAACCTTAATAAAATATGGTGAAAATAAATAATTAGCAGATGTGAAGTACTCTAAGAACATATCATTTGAAGTACTTCTAGGTAGATCATCCCTTTGATCCTAACATTACTACAAGCCAAGGGTGAGCCCCATATTAAAGCCAGGAAGGGCAGAGCTGGGAGCAGAGTGGCTTATGAATATTCATCAAGGACAGAGCCTGAATCTTCTGAAGCCAAATCCAGATCTAATTCCACAACCTCTCAGCTAGCTCTAATGCATGGCTTTCAGGGTACACTTTTTCATTCCTTATTGTTGTTATTTTGACATGCTTTTTCTCATATCTTTATGACCTGAAGTATTGAATTTTGAACAATCTATTAGAGGACAGAAAAGAAAGCCCTTAGCCATTTTTGCATGTCCAAAGTCATTTGAGGTTCTGGCTTAAAGGGTCTGGAGGAAGACTAGAATGAGGTTATTGCTTTAAAGCGAAGTAAGCAATGTTAGTGGGCATCCAAGTTCTAGAGGCCCTGCTCCTAGTGGATTGCTGAAACAAGCTGCAAAGCTGAATCAAGCTAGGCTCAGGCACCATGCACAACACGTAGAAACTCATCTTCACAGACACATGCCTCAAGCCAAGGAGGCAAAACACTCAGGGTAGACAAACTGAAGAGCAGAACACTAGCAAAAGTAAATCTGCCCTAAACTAAGGAATACAAAAAATCCTCTAATTCCTCCACACTGTGGAAGGTGTAGAGGAGATGGTGCGCATTCTTAAGTGCTTGTAGGGAAATGTTTGTAGGTGTGACAGTAATGGCATTGAACTCTCATTATTGAGCTAATTCTAAACAGATATACTTCATGGTCCTAAAAGGTGCTTGTTCTACTCTGCCACATGTGAAACTAAAGCATTTGCAAGAAAAACATAAACATCTATGAAGAGAATTGAATGATTTGCCAAAAGGTATTAGTCTTTGAACCCAGACCAGTGTCATTTCTTGACTATTTGCCTACTAAGAATTGGTTAGCAACGAGATTTCATATAAATGAATATATCTTGAGTACAAGCCCAACTAGGTAAAGGCACAAGTTGGAAAGAAAAGAGTAAGAGAGGGTAAAAAGGAAGGAAGTGGGTGTTGAAAAGGGAAGAAGTACACTTCATACCTATTAGCATGGCAATAATAAAAAAACGGTTACACCAAATGTGTTTGATATGACAAGGATGCAAGGAAATTGGAACTCTCATATATTGTTAATAGGAATGTAGAATGGTGCAGCCACTTTAGAAAACATTTTAAAATTTCTTCAAAAGTTACAAATACCCTTTCCATTATGAGCCCACAATTCCACTCCCAGGTATATACCTGAAAGAAATGAAAACATATATCAGCACCAAGCCTTAAATGTAAATACTCATAGCACTATTCATAAGAGCCAAACAGGAGACACCATCCAAATGTACAGTCCCTGATAAACAGTGAACAAAGTGTATGCTTTGGACTGAATGTTTGTTTTCTCCCCAAATCCATGTGTTGAAACCTAAGCCCCAATGTAATGGTATTGGAGGTAGGGCCTTTGAAAAGTGATTAGGTCATAAAGGTGGAGCCCTCATGAATGGGATTAGTGCCTTTATAAAAGAGACCCCAAGATCTCTCTACCCACTGACACGTGAGAGCTCAGCAAAAAGACAGCCATCTATGAACCGGGAAGTAGGCTCTCACCAGACACCAAATCTGCCAATGCCTTGGTCTTGGACTTCCCAGCCTCCAGAACTGTGAGAAATAAATATATATTGTCTGTAAGCCTTCCAGTCTGTGGTATTTTGTTCTAGTAACCCTAACAGGGCTAAGACAATGTGCTATATCCTTATAATGCAATACTGCTAAAGAACATAAAGGAACAAACAATTGACACACATGCATGGATAAATCTAGAAAGCATTATGAAAAGTAAAAGTAGCCAGACACAAAGTACATATTGTTTACTTCCTTTCACATGAAATTTCTAGAAAAGGCAACACTATGGAAACAGAAAGCAGATCAGTGGTTGCCTGAGGCTGGGAGTAGAAGCAGAAATTGACTTCAGACAAACACAAGGGAATTTTTTGGAGTAATAAAATCATTTTAAACTTGGATTGTGATGATGGTGACATAATTGTATAAATTTACTAAAAATCATTAAATTTGTATGAGTACATTTACAATAGATGAATTGTATATAAATTATACCTCAATAAAGATGTTAAAAGTAGGGAAACCAGGATGGCTCAACAGGTTAAACACTTACCTTGCAGCCCCAGGTCTGTGGATCAAAGCCCGGCCCCGGCCCAAGCCGACCCATATGCTAAGCTGGGGTGTGGCCCCCAGTTAGGTTCTCACTGGGGCAAACCTCCTACATGGGAGGCCCCCAGTTCAACCCCCAGCTCACAGGGGCATGCCTCTCATGAGGGAGGCCCCCAGCCCGATTTCTGCCCTGTGCAGCCCCCCCACCCACCTGTGTGGAGTGAAACTATGTCAAGAACTGATGACGTACAGCTATGGAGACTGTTCTGGGCTCTCCTCTTTCTCTGTCTCTTTTTGTCTCTGTCTCTCTATCTCTCTCTCTCTGTCAAAAGCAATAAAAATAAATCTTTAAAAAATACATTAAAAGTGAAAAATAAATAAAGATAAGAGAAGTGAAGAATAGGGAGTATGGAGAAGGTAAGTGTCCATGGAATAGGAAAAAAGAAAGACACGCACAAATTTACTAAAGCAGTATCACCATGGATTGTGGGTGCAGGCACAGCTCTGTGCCTTCTCTGTTTCATTCTTTGTGTCTATATTTTAGACTCAAATTACACACTGTAGAAGTTGACAGCACTTTAAAAATATTTGGGATGAACAACACATTTTCGAATGCTATAACAGCTAAGGAAAATAGGTGAAGTAGGACACCGTACCTGTATTTGCCCTTGTTTCTTTTTACATCACATTGTTCTCGGCATTTGGTTTCTTGATTTAAGTCATATATCTGTTATGTCGTCTTTCCACCAGGTGAACTATACCAAAATATTGCAGCATTTTCAGTAGCTTGCATTACCTGTGAAGTCAAGTTGAATTGCTGTCTCGTGATTTGAAGAAAATATCTCCCTGGCCTGCCATTTTTGAGTGTCAGTTTCTCCCTACACCCAAATCTCCTCTCATTTCTTTTATCAATGGGAAACATTTTAGAAATGGCAAAAACGTGAATTCTACAAAACTATGCTGTGTCAACAAACAACACTTTTCCTTCTTCTCTTTATGAAAATAAGGACAACAGTAGCCTGATGAAAATGAGGAGGAGGACACAATTCTTCCTCCTATTGCTTTATTCTTTGTTTGGCTTCAGTTTCCACTACAGCTCACCTGACATGTTCTGCCTGGAAAGCCCACCTATGAATTATCTACCCCTAAGGTTCTGTGCTTTATATTTCTTGTGAGGTACATGTGGTATTATTGCCAATTGATGTACAGCACAGGAAACACGATGTTTTAAGGTTTTCATTCAAAGCCTCATATGAGTCTTTCTCCACTTAAAAAAAAAATTTGTCTAAGATAAATTGAAGAATATTTTGGTACCTGATATTTGGGACTACTCTTGTTGGAAAATGTATTTGTCAGTTGCTAAAAGTGTAACTATGTTCACTGTGCCACTGACCTAAGAACTTCCACAGAGAAATAAGTTGGAAATGTAAATGTTTTTAAAGAAAAGTAAAGGACTAAAAAGTTATCTCCCAAGTCTTTCAAATGGCAACGCTAGGAGGTCTTTGGAATGTTTGGCTATATTCCAGTGCACACCCCACCTTGCATTCTGCGAGGATTGAGGCAGCTGAAAGGTGTACCATCCCTATGTGTATGTGTCTGCGTGTTCAGCAATATCTACATTTCGGGTGAGATTATTCTTTGTTGTGTAGGATGTTTATTTAGCAACATCCCTGGTCACTACACAGGAAATGTCAGTAATCACTCCCTCTCCCCATAACCCCAGTAGTGAATTGTGACAACCAAAATTGTCTTCTCACATTGCCAAATATCCCCTGTGGGACAGTCACCTCCAATTGAGTAACTGTGGGTACTCCAGTCTGCACCTTCAGACGCCGTACAACACTGGAATCGTGGCTAAACTGCGGATGTAGAGGAACCAGGCAGTGCATTCTAGGCTGTATGGGCAATGGAGTCACTTAGACTCCCTCACAGACGTCACTACTGGGATGGCTGGTGGTATAACTTGCTATGAAGCTCCTGTGATAGGCTGGCATACAGCCGCCTTTGTTGGCTGGGCGCATAAAAGCTGATGGGAACTTTCCACTGCACAGAGTTCCTCCTGTTTGCTGCTTGCCCAGCCGCCAGTGAAATTAAAATGCTATGAACTCCCTTTTCTCAGGTCCTCAGTTTTTCTGCATCTTGTCTAGATCCCGAATGGACCTATCTGGAGCTGAGTTCCTGCATTACACAGGATCTCTACAGAGGGGTATGAACTCAGAGCAGAACTTCTAATATCATCTAAAAGTACTGAAACAGCCTCTGGGGTAGCACCAAGGTATCATATTCAGTAGCAGTTGCCCAATTATCACACGTTTCCACAAACACTTCTGACAATGCTGGAATTTAGGCTCTTGTTGGGTCACTAAGTTACTCATGAACTCTCAAGCAGCAAAGGTACAAACATCTATAAGTAGTGACATAAAAAAAGGAAACGAGTGTCACATTTCTAGCAATTGACAGATAAATGTTCCAATCTAACCTAAATATCTGTTATGAGAAATTAATCTAATTGAGATTTTTTTTTTTTAGAGAAATCTGATCAAGAGGTACAAATGGTTAAAAAAAAAAAATTAGAAGATTTGACAGAAATAAGGCATGTGAAAACTAGCAGCTTCAGAGACAAATGAAAGCCTCTCCCTCATGGGAGAAAATGGCTTTTGTGTCCCTTACCCAGATTAACATACAGACATTTAAGAAAATCTGTTCCCAAATGGTCATTTCATTCCTCAAGACAAAAGATCCTAAATATTTTTTGTTTCTATTAACAAAAAACAGTTGCAGACATTTTGTGATTCTTTTTAGAAAAAATTACCAAAGACACTAAGTCTAATTCACTGCAGCTGAAATTTCATTTACTAACTAACCACACTAATGAGCTGCTGCCCAGGGAGTTCTAATTAGATTCACTGTATTTCTGTCACTGACATTAATTTTACTTCAACTTTGAGAAAAAGTTTGATGTTTTCTAGACTTTTTCTAAATCCAAGAAAAAATTAGGGATTTCAATCATTTTTTTACTAATTCTAATGTTTTTAACTGCATCAATTTTATGGTATAGCGTATTTCTGAATTGAAAAAACGCAGTGTCGACATTTATATACATGTCAATACTCATTTTATCAAGACAGCTGGTAAGTTTGGATTGAAACTGTTGTTCATTATACTATTTTTGTTCTTTATGTATACTCTGGGGTTAAGTCAGAAGATTAAGTCCATATAGCCATCAAGCCATATTCTCTAAATCAAAATTACATTCAAAGGACTTTCAGAAGATTAGCCTCTCATTTTCTACTGGCTAATTCCATAATTTAAAACAAAATGTTGTTTTGCTACTATTTAATTATAATTGTATTGTACTGAACTTCCTGCATGATGTTCAGCATGAAATTGAAAGGAGTACTTTTCAAATAAATGGCATGTACATCTTTTATTACATGATTGGATAAATAAACACAATGCAAGCATCACCTAGTTTATAAACACCAGATTTGTGAAGAACCCAGACATCTAAATGGCCACAGCTGCCCTCACCCACATTCAGTGCTGCGCCTACTCTGGAAGCCATCATGGAAGAGCTCGGAACTTTTAGAAAGAATGTGGAATCCTAAACAGCAGGTATAAAAAGATGACGCAGCAGGGAGCCTAGATAGCGTACACCGCTTCTCAAAAGTATCTTCCATAATACAATGCCAGGAGTTTTTGGTGTATTGGGGTATCTCTTTATCACAGTGTCTAGCATTCTTCAAATTGGAAATCTCTTTGAATTAACAGCTTCTTTAAAATGCAAATGACTCCCAGAGAGGTCATTACATTCTTTAATTAATTAAGGCAGATTGCACTGCTCTTACTACCTAACTACTGTTATCCAGCATGAAGGATTACCAGACAGTAGTGGCAGCTGAACAGTAGGCGCCACACAAGGAGCAGCTGTCACAAGGGCTGTGGTGGGGGCAGCAGCAAACACTGACTCTGTACCTGGCCCTGTGCATAGACCCCGATGTGCATGGCCTCATTTAACCCTCTCAACTTCCCTGGGAAAGAACTTCAGGGAGGCAGTGTAGTGGCTCTCAGTGTGTGGTCCCTAGGCCAGCCACTGCAGCATGGCCTGCGGATTTGTTACAAATGCCAGTTCTCGGACCCCACCACAGACCTACTGAATCTGGAAGTCTCGGGGTGGGCCCAACAGTCTGTGTTTTAATGGGCCCTCCAGACGATTCTGACGCTTGCTAAAATTCAAGAACCACTGGGCTACAGATCTGTGGGAAAGGCCACACTCAAGCACACAGGCACATGTGCACACACATATACATGCACACTAAATTAGTGAAAGTTTTCAACTTTTGTATAAAAGAATACAAACAAGTATCCAAATTAAAAATGAAATACAAGAGGTACTCTAGAAATTCACGTAACAGGGGGAAGCCAGAATGGCTCTGCAGGTTGAGCACTCACTTTGAGCCCTGGGGACCAGGGATCTAGATCCAGCCCCGCCCCGTGCAGATCCATATGCTGAACTGTGGTGTGCTTCCCATGCAGGAGGTCCCCAATTTGTTTCTTGCCCTCCAGCTCAGCCCCTGGCCCGAGGGGGCGTGCCTCCCATGCTGGATACCCCCAGCCCAATACCCGACCTGTGCAGCCCTCCCCCACCTGTCTGGAACAAAACCATGTCAAAAACTGTTGAAGTTCGGGGAAGCCAGGATGGCTCAGTGGGTTAAGTGCTCACTTTGCAGCCCCAGGGACTGAGGATCAAATCCCAGCCCCCGCCCATGTGGACCCATATGCTGAACTGGGGAGTGCCCCTGGTTCAGTTCTCACCGGGTGAAGACCCCGGCCCAGTTCCTGCCCTGTGCAGCCCCACGCCCACCTGTGGAATGAAACTATGTGGAAAAACCAATGATGTGCAACTATGGAGACTGTTCTGGGCCCTCCCCCTTCTCTCTGTCTCTGT
>PVKE010042760.1:0-13620 GCA_004027555.1 Craseonycteris thonglongyai
CTATATGTAAGCTCCATGAAAGGAGAACCTTAACTGTTATCTCTGTGCTACTATAGACCCAAACATGACACCTGACATATAGTAGGTGCTCGTTAAGTAGTTGTGACCTTCATGGTCGAATGAAACTCCAGTTTGGGTATTGTTTCCTTTGCTAAGGCTCCCCGTATACACGGTCTCACCACTATCACTGCACGAGTCACAGCTTTGTTCTCTGGCATCTTGGGAAAAAACAGATCCTTGAAAGTCACACAGTAGATGGCATGGGAGATGGAGCCTCCTGCTTCCCTCCTGCTTACCCATTTAGCATCTCCTGCCTCCTGGTCTGAGTGTTAAACTGAGGTTGCTCTTGTTCCCCAGTGGCTCAGTCCCCCAAAAGATGCCTTTGCCCATTAGCAGGGGTGCTGCTGCAGATATCCAACAAAGCTACAGTGAGTAATTGCTATTTTCTTGAACAACATCCATCAGGAGACAAGCCCTGGCATTTATGTAGCAACACATGATTGTTATCTGGTAGCAATGTTCTTCCCACTGACAGTATCTTCTAAATAAGGCCACTGATTTATTCCTGTGGGATAAGCCACATTCAAATCAAGGCAGCAGGGGTATGGGGTGAGCAGCGTGGAGAAAGAATGATGTTATAGTCGGTGGTCATTCCACAGTTGAGGAGAAACTAGCCTGACCATTGATTCTCACAAATGTCTAAAGAACAAATGTTGGGAGGCCTGGAAGACAATACCAGGGAGGATCTTCATTTTCATCTCAGCAAACCTGCATGCATCTAGACCATTCAGTGAATTACCTGAATAGTGAAGTTCTGGCTGTGAGGAAGGTGAAAGGAAAGGATCTTGTGGCTCTTGACCTCTGCATCTTGTTTTCCTACCATCAGACCAGAATCCGGAATGGGTTTGAATCAAGGAGCTCAGAAAGAACTGTCATCAAACTAGCCCTGGGTTCAAGTTCAGATCCCAGCAATTTCTAGTTCTGGACCTTAGGTCAATTAGACTTGTTACATATACATGGCCCCAAAGAATTAAAAGCAGAGACTGAAAAAGGTATGTATACCCACGTTCATAACAGTATTATTCACAATAGGCAAAAGGCAGAAGCAACCTAAGTGTCCATCAAGATGGATGAATGAGTAAACAAAATGTGGTGTCTACATATAATGGAATATTATTTAGCCTCAAAAAGGAAGGAAATTCAGACATGTTTAACTGAGGTCATTATGCTGATGAAATAAGCTGGTTACAAGAGGACAAATAATGTGCGATTTCACTTACAAAAGGCACTACTGAGAGTTGTCAAATTCATAGAGACAGAAAGTGGGATGGAGGTTGATACCAGCCACTGAGGAGAAGCAGGAACGGGAGTTAGTATTTAATGTGTAGAGTTTCTATTTGGGATGATGAAAAAGTTCTGGAAATGGATAGTGGGGTTGGTTATACAACATTGTAAATATACTTAATGCCATTGATTTGTACACTAAAATGGTTAAAATGGTAAATTTTGTGTCATGTATATTTTACTACAATAAAAGAAAACCCTCAGGGAGAGATTCTTCATGTGAAGTAAAGGGAATGTTATGCTACTGGGTTCCTTTCACCAGTGAGTCTAGAATGATTATACATTTGTTTAAAAATCATCAGCTGCTCATCAAAGAAGGGGCAGCCAACGACACTGAAGACATGACAAGTAAAGAGGAACAGCTCTGTGATGTTCATGTATTTCAATAGGAAATGAAGCATTGATTTATAAAAACTCACTTTTTATGTAACTTTTTTCAAAGCCCACTCAGTGTCCAACTCAAACAAACCTGCAGCAGTGTTCAAAGCAGCTGAAAGAAAACCTGGTGGAATTTGACCATGGGCCCCTTTAAGAGACTCGGTGATGAACAATTATGCCACATGTTTCTTGGGCTTTTAAAAGGTAATGTTCTGTGCTTATGTTAGCCCCTCAGCCCCCCTTGGCTGTGTAGATAATTGTAAAACAAACTCCATATTCCACTGACACCCTTTCTAATTACTTCTCACCTTCATTAGGCTATTAAAGTGATAAATGGCAGCAATTACATTGAACCCCACTGAAAACTCTCTATCTGTGACATGCAGTGACGAGAACATGAGTTATTTACCCAGAAGCCAGGAAGAACTTGGCTGCCTTGGCCAAGTCAAGGAAAGAGAAACCCTGTGCGACCACTAGCAGCATATGGATTCACTGAGCAAGGCCAGGGGTAGGGTGGCCCAGTACACGGTTGGTGCTCGCTTTTCAACTGACTTCACCAGATGCCTCGATGTGGAACAGAAACTGTATCAAGTATTATGGAGTTACTTAAAACAATTTGAATAAATTCAGAAGATAGCCTGCAAAATTCTGGAACACTTCTGGCCATTCACCAGGAGGACTAGTTGAAGGAACCAAAGATGTTGAACCTGGAGAAGAGCAGACACAGAAACAGAGGGGAGTCATCTCCAGACATTTCAAGATGAATTTGACTTGTTGCATCGACATGGTCCAAGGAGGATGAGTTAATTAGTGCACACAACAGAACACCATGCTCTACCAGGTTTAAATAACTAGGGTATCTACTAGTTGGCATAACTGGAGGTCCAGATGTAGATAGTCTTTGGGGCTGGTTGACTATGGGCTTAGTGTTATAATTTAGCTCTCTGGTTCTTTCCCATCCTCTACTCCGTCATCCAATGTCAGCCTTCTCCTAAATTGGTCCCTCTAATGCGCTTATGATGGCCACCAGTAGCAGTCAGCGCTGCATGCTCTCTTGTTCACAGCGGGGAGGGTTACAAGACCTGACTCCCCATAACACTCAGAAAAATGAGGAGAGATCTTTGAAGCCCTCAACAAACATCTCCAATCACATCTCATTGGCTTGAACTGGGTCACATGTTCATTTCTAAATCAATCACTGAGCTACGGAAGATGGAGTTATTCTAATTGGTGAAGAATACTTATGACCCAACCTGGAGCTGCTGTGGATCAGCTTCTCCTGACGTTTCAGGTAGGAACAGTAGCAACCTGAGCAGTATTGGGCTCTTTTGGGAAAGAACGAAGGGCGACTGATATTTGGCAAGGCCACCAACAGTGTTTATTATGGGGAAAAGTAAGGACTGACGGATAGAAGTAGAGTTGACTCATAGAAAGAACTTCTGCCATTGGGAGGCAGATATGCTACATCTACTCCATAGCTTCCCTCCCCCCCGGCCCCCTCCCCCAAGTAGCAATGGCAGATATAGTTCATTGATCAGTCACTCTATCCCAGTCTGACAGCCTCAGCATCCTTCTTGCCTAGGTCACCAGGCAGTCACTAACAATAAACTAGACAGTTCTCAAAAAGAGCCTTTCATTCTCCTGTCTATCAGCCAGGAGTACCCAAAGATATGAAGGACAGGCTTAAGAGGTAGTAAGCTCTTGGCCACCGGCAGTGTCCACCACAGGCCACATGATTGGTGCACAGAGCTGCTGTCATGGACATCTGACCACAGGTGAGGGCTGAGACCTGATTGTCCCTGATAGCTTTTTGTGGCTAAAGACGCCCAGGGATGGAAGCTGGGCATTGAGCAGGCTTCAATTAGCAGTAGAGGCAGCGTTTAAAAGCCTTGTCCTAGGTCTTCACTCTTTCTCCACGATTGTGAAGCTTCCAATTCCTTACATGGGCTAGCACCCAGGCATCAGCATTTCTCCAGAGCTTCCGTCCTAGTCACAAAACAGCAATACCTTTGCCTGGGGCTTTGATTTGTGCATCTGCTTTTCTGCTAACTTTCAATGAGCACACCCACGAGTTAGGTATCATGATGTTGTACTGAGGCATGCTCCTCGGAGGTTCATTGCCTTGCCCGAGATCACAGCTGAGTTGATGGGTCTCCTCTCCTCTAGCCCAGAACACTCCTTTGGAAACACCAGGCTGTGGGGCTGAGGTGTTCTTACCTGGGCTACTTGTGACAGCGTTACAGACAACACTGATGTGGGCCAGGAGGGCCCACTGGCCTCAGCCCCTGAAATTTCCTTATGGCCCATGCTGGCTACCGCAGGAGGCGTGAGTGACAGCCCCTGTGAATGTGGGTGGGTCTTCTCTCCTGTCTGGGCTTCAGTTCTTCCATCCACTTCCTCACCTATGTCCTATAAACAGAAGATGCTCATATGGCTAAGATGCTGGAGGGCCAAGAAGCAATGTGAAGGCCGTGCCTACAGCTTCTCCCTCAGGAGTAGATACTCCAGGTGCATCTGAGCTAGTGGGAGGCCTGGTGGCTGCTTCTTTCCATTGGTTCCTGGATCTGTAACCTTGATGGGCAGGGGTGGGAGGGTGGGGAGGTGGCCTGGGATCCAGGCCACATCCTGCCCAGATCCTCAGCTTCTGTATCCCAGCTCCATCTTTTCTGTAAGCCATTTTCAGCTTGCCAAAATGTGTAAAAGACCAGCAAAACATGAAGGGAAAACCTGAAAGGAGTTCTCTTTATCCCCACTGGCTTGTGACAGCACAGTTAGACAGTTAGCATATTGAGCCTGTCCCGTGTGCCAAGCCCAGTGAAAGGTACTCAATGCGTATTATCTGGGTGGTTCTCGCTGGCAGTGCTCTGACACAATGGTGTGTTTCAGTCATCTCTGAGGGATGCCGCTAGAAATTCAATAGAACCCGTTTTCCGGTTCAGTCTGTAGCACAGTGCCTAATCTTAGTAGAGTTAAAAAATAATAATTAGCTGATAGACTGCGTGAATGATGAAACCCACTTTATAGATGAGAAAACCAAAACATGTGATCCTTAGTTGATAGACTAAGGCAACATATAAGTTATGGCGGAGCTGGGACTGGAACTAGGTCTTCTGCCTCCCAGCCTGGTTTGGAGCAAAACTAGACAATCTCTAATATCCATCTGTGCTCTCTAATATTTGGGGACTCAGATTCAAGATTAGCAAATTAATCTCTGGGTCAGCTCTGTGCAGTAGAACTTTCCAATGATGGAAATGCTCTATGCCTACACTAATACAGTAGCCACTGGCTATATGTGACTATGGAGTGATTGGAACGTGGCTAGTGCGACCAAGGAACTAAGTTTTTAATTCTTGTGGCTAGTGGCTACCATGTTGGACAGCACAGCTCTAGCATTTTTCCTTTCCCAAAGCCCAGCACCACGACCTCTGCAAACACTGATGCAATAAGATTTTGTAGTTGACAGAAAAACTTTTGTCTATCCCTTGACAAAACATACCAGGACCCCTCAATGTACCAGTCATTCTTCAGCAGCTGTGCTTCATTCTACAGAAGGGAGCAGAAAACAAAACTGAAAGAGTTGAAGCAGAAAGACTATTGATTTTTATTCCTTTTTTATCATCTAAGAATTTCAAAGTCTATTCCTCATGTCATTCCATTCCTCTCCTGGGAACAGGAAGAAACTGACCCATAAGGCCTGGACAGCATCAAGTGATGTGAATTAAACACACTTTATAGAAAACCTCTCTAGTCAACATCATTTTTTCTCAGTGAAATATTTAGATCTTTACTGTGATTTTCCTTTGGGGTCTTGCCAGGAGAGGATTTTTTAAAAATAGATTAAGCCATGAATTCATTAACTGGTGATTTAATTTCTAGACCCTCATTCTTCTAAATTGCTTTCTCATCCATAATAGAACCATGGCACATCTCAGCTGGAAGATAGCGTAGGGAACTTCCAATCCATAAAATTGATGAGGAGGAAACAGTTACTGCCTACCCAAGCCTGTGCAACCACTGGACTGTGTTCTCTGCACTCTAATGGTGGTTATCACCACAGTGCTACGCGGTATGTAAAACTGTCCATTTTACAGGTGGGAAAGTAGCTGAGCTCTTCGTCTGTACTCTTACGCTTTCCAATCATTTCATGGCCAAGGAAGCAGTGACGTGGAGAGCTGGAACGACATCTGTCAGGGCCTGCCCTCATGTCTTCTAGTTCCATTCAATCCCGTCCTTTGACCTCAAAGTTACAGTCCCACACTCAGTTTGCACATATCCCCCTCCCTTCCTCTTTAGCAGGACCCTTTTCCTCTCCCAGAAAACAAGTCCAGAGCCCTTCACTTGCCATGTAAGCCCCTCCTCAATCTGGGCGCCAGCCTTCCTTGCACCATTCTTCATTCCTCCTCAGTCCAGGGACCTGTCTGAGCAAGCCCAGTGTTCGCATTCCTTATACACTTTCAGAATTGAGCTTTATGATATTTTTTTTTTTTTTTGCTGTGATAACAAAAGATACATAGAAGCAAATTACATACCTGTTTACTGACAAAGACATTTTGGCACTAAACAGAAGATGTTTATTACAGCAATATGCATTACAGTGAAATATAAAAAGTAAAAACAGTGTGCATGGTCAACCATAACAGAAACGTTAAGAATAAAATATTTGTATTCTGTAGATTCGTATAAAGCCATTAAAATGGAAGTAGGGGCCCATACAGGGGAACATTTGGCTCTTCCCAATGGGAAAAGCTAAAGAAGAAAAGATCTGTCTCCCTGAGGCCTCCTGGGATTTCATTATACAGTATGGAGCAAAACCGGAAATGGCTGAACTGGGCCACCTAACAATAATAACAACAAAAATAGTGACAAGATGGGTTAAGCCCCGCCACCGGGCTTTGCATTCATTCATAAGTTAGAGTTTCAGCATTTGCCAGCGCCTGCCCGGGAGAGTAAAATCCACAAGGGTCCTGTAGTCAGAAGCCCTGAGTTAAGGCCCTGCTGGGTCACTGAGACTTCCCCTGTGCCTGGCTGTAAAATGGGATGGATTCTATCCACTGGAGGGAGCTGTGCTGAACACAGCTGGTAGCTGGTGGCACCCTCACTAGTGGGTCTCCCTGCTGCTCCTTCGGCCAGGAAGCACCACCCCTGGGAACTTCGTCTAAGCACAGGGTGAGGGCAGCATCACGTGACACCCTGGAGGACTAGGGAACCAACCACTGCTCTGTCTGGACTCACTGGCCCACCAGGCTCTTCCTAAACTTGAACCGAGGTGATTTGCACTAATCTGTCCACATGGTGGCAGGAGTGGAGAGGCAGGGACCTGCGGTGACTCCCCCCAGGAGTCCGGCTGTATTCTTGGGCTCTGCAGAACCAGAGTATTAGAACTGGGCCCAACAGCAAGATGGCAGTCGCCACACACCACGGGGGCTTCTCGTGCATTAGCAACCATTCAGAGGACGTTTCCAGACCCTGGCCAATGCACAGAGCCATTGCTCTCTCCATAGAGGGAGATGATTGTCACCACATTGTTTTGGGTCAGCTGGAGGTGTGGGTGGGAACCACTGCGGAGTGATTTCAGCTCAGTGCTGTTGTGCCGAAACACTCAGTCTGCACTGTCCTCCAGCGCCATGGAGGTTGGGAGCTGGATGCTTAGCTGATCTGTTTCCTAAGCCCCTAATTCAGAATCATGTGAGATGGCTAAGAACAGTGGCTTTCACAATTTTTAAGCAGCAGAACATTTTTTCCCTGAAATAAAATCTCATCTGGAATTTATGTATTTATTTTATAATTTCTCATTAATAATACTTACTTTTTACAAGGTCAATCAATGACAATAGTGAGATTGTTTTGATTAACACGTAAGATTAAATCAGGAACCATGGATAATGACAATTGCATTTCTTTTACATCAATTTCTGCATCTGATTTATGTCAGTATCTTATTTTGGTTGTATTGTATTATTAATAATAATGCATAATGACTAATACTTAGCACTGCTCTGAGTGCTTCAAACATTTGAACTCATTTAAGCCTCAGACAAGATAATATTATCATTTCAGGTATGAAAATGGAAGCCCAGAAACCTGAATACATGGCCCAAGATCACACAGTTAGGGAATGGCCAGAGCTGGGTTCAACCTCAGGCCCCACAGTCCATGATTAGAATAAATGTTTTCTTTTAGCCGCTCCCAATGAAAAGCCTAATATATAAAAATACGTATTTGTAAATCGTAACTGTTTAAGTACCTGCCTTGCAAACCCAGGCCATTGTGGAATTAAACTTGGAGGGCAAAGGAAGTCTTACTCCGTGTTCTGACAAAATATAAATAAATAACTAACCTAAAGCCTAAAGCAACCCCTTTAGGATTTAGGAACAGTTTGAAAGCCCCTGACCTAGAGTACCAGGGACATATTGAAGGGACAATCTGTCTCTCAAACACACAGGCAGAGGACCCTGGGGTATAGTAGAGACAAAAGACACTGGCTGGCATTTCACCAAGTAGAAATCTCTAGTCTCTGGCGGTACCAATGCTCCCCATTACAAATCTTCCAGCTGGTAAACAGAGTGATGCCACTGACATTTAATTGAAATGTCAGCACATTTTCAAAGAGCCCTGATGAAACTGCCAAGTGAAAGTTATCGGTGATGACTTAAGCTAAATGGAAACAGAAAATGTCCACTGACACCCTCCTTGCCGCCTCCCACCCCCACCCCACACAGACACTATAATATCAGACAGAGAGGAAACAGAGCTCCAGCTGCCCAAGAAAAATTTACAGATCGTTTTTAAGTGAAGTTTTATTCTCACTCTGAAAAACCAGGGGGCATTTAGAAAAACTTGTGAAAGTAATCAGATCTGAGACAGGCCATGCCCACGTAAATCAATCCAGCAAGCATCCACTGATTAAATTGCCTTTGGAGAATCACATTACCTTATGCTTATTTGCATAGCTTACAGTGTATAGAGGCCATGGGAGATGGCAAAAACGGCCCCTCCCTGCATTCTCACCTTATGCCATTATGACTTTGCAAAGCCCTGACAGTGGGCTTAGCCCTGTGATTTGCTTTGGCTAATGGGATGTGAGAAGACATGACATGAGCAGAGACTTGAAAAGCGCTTGCATGTTTTCACTCCTTCTTGCCCTATGCCATTGGCATTAGCAGAACATGCCCATGGAGCAGAGAGGGCATCCCAACTGTCCCTAGGCCATTCTAGATCAGCAATAGCTAACCAAGTCCCAAGCCTATGAGTGGCTCATCCCATGTCAGCAGAGCCGTTCAGGTGACCTGCAGCTGACCACAGTCACCTGAGCAGGCATGCACTCATGAGCTAAATCGGTGTTTCCTGTTGCAGGCCACCATGATTTTGAGGGTGTTGTTAAATATCGCTAAAACGGCAACAGATAACTGATGAAAAGACTTGCTTGGCATGGCCTTCTGTGTCCCCTATCTGGGGAGGAATGTGGGACAGGCGTTCGTTACATCCTCCATTGTATAGATGAGAATACTGTGATCCATACAGGTTAAATGGATTGCCTTTATTTCCACAGTTACTTCTTTCCACGCCTGGCTCTCTGCTCTGCTTAGGTCATGCAGCATCTCTGAAATTCTTAGCCAACAGCATTAACCTAGACGCTGAATCCTTTTTTTTTTTTTACTTTTAGATCAAAAAGGCAGTTTTTATAAGTTGAAAACACAGGCAGAGCAGATGTTTCAGAAGTTCTTAGGCTCAAAAGGCCAAAGCTGCACAAGCATTTGGCTGGCAAGCCCCTCCCACTTCTCACCCTGGGAGGCCCCCCTCCTCCCCTGGGGGCCACTCTGCTTTGAAGAGTCCATGTCAGATGTGTGTTTCTCTTGCCATCTCTTTGTGGCTGATCCCACTCACAGGCATCCTTCAGATCCTTCACAGAAATCCCTGCCAGGCAGGAAAACCACTGGAGGGTTAGGAAGAAATGATCAAAAGTAATTTTTCTGGCCTTACAACAATCACCTTAAAATCTACTCTAGCTTCCAATTTTTTCCCAACTAACGCTCAAGCTCATGTAAGATCTTTTACAATCTGGACAAACCTACAGTTTGGAAACCACCATTGCCTACGACCTCGGCCCTCCCCAAATTTCTGTCTGTCTCAGAATCCAAAATGTCCTGTTCTTTCCAAATAAATGGCCCCAGACCACCCATCTAGGAAGTGGCAGCGTTGGCAGTCCTGGGCCTTTAACTCGGGCGTCATTCGTGATCCCTGACTCGGAAAGCATTTTGAACTTTTGCCTTTGTTCATATGTCTCTATCTGTTCAGAATTCTCTTCCTTTTTCTTCACCTGCTGAACCTGTATTCTTTTCTATAAGATGACACTCACCTCTTTCAATATTTTAAAGACCCACATAATTTATGTTTCTTCGTCATTTGTCTTGTCTGCCTGAGGCTGCGAAGTGTAAAAGGCCCTGTTGCTATAACCTCGCGGTATCCTGATTCATGCAGAGCCCGCAGAAACTGGGGGAAATAGTAGACTTTGTTCTATTTGGGTTGCCCCCAAATTAAAGGCAAAACATGATGGGCCCCAAGAAGGTAGGCTTTACATGCTCAGAGGGGCACAAGAGAACTGCCTTTTAGAAACAGGTAAGTATAAATAGACTCATTTACTTTAAGTGGGTCTGAAACACCTGCTCACTGGGAGCCTCACAGGCAGGACAAATTCCAAATTCCACTGGCCTGGGAAGGCAGCGATCACGTTGATTGTAGTGCCTCTTTCCACTGATCTACTCCCGCATGCACTGTGAGCTCTTCAGAAGCAGGTGCTGTTTTGTCACCTGTGTATTTCCTTCTCTCTCCTCTAACTTCCTCACCCCCAACTTCAAGCACCTACTGTAAGGCCTGACACATATTAGAAACTCATTGTTTGCAGAAAAGTGAAAACTAAAACAAGCTGCTGGGCATTAGAGTCCCTGGGGTTCTTCTGAGATGTCAAGTCACCTCCTCAGAGCCTTGGTAACATTTCCTGCAAAGCTGGGCATGCGGTACAACTAACATGTGCTCTGGAGTCAGATCCTAGGAATATCGCTTAATCTCATTGGTTCTCAATGTCATTTCCTAATCTGCAGATAGTATACGGTACCATCTTAATACTGTCGCTTGAAACAAAACAAAATAAATAAAAAAAGGCATTCATTTTTCCAAAACCTGGGACTGATGGGGGAGAGGAGCAGGATGGAGCGTGGCTGGCTTGTGTATTTTGAAAAGCTTTCTCCATAGGATTCCGAGGTCCTATCCCACTCCCTACACCAGACTCTCTAGTCTAGGTCTGAAGAAAAGAGAGTTGGGTTAGAATAGAGGAGTACATGGAGTTCTGGGAGAACTTAGAAGTTCTAGACAGTTTTCAGAAAAAGGAGGGAAATTGCCTCCCAGGATGAAAACAGAAAACATGCAGCAGGCAGAACAGAGGTAAAGGAAGGTCACAGCGGTCTGTCATCGTTATCCATATAGACCAGGATAAATCTAGGGGAAAAGCCATTAAGAAACCATTTTTAGATGCCTTACTGATCCTGTCTGTTTTGGGGGGAATTAATGGTCCAACTTTATGGAGAGTGTCAGAATTTGGGCATGCTCAGGACAGGGACTGGGGCGCGGATGGGAGAAGCTGTGAAGATGCTGTGGGGAACTGAGAATCCGAGATGGAGGAATGGGTGTTGGCAGTGCATCAGGAAACCAGCAGGCCTGTCACCAGACTGGAGGAGAACAGGCTAGCAGGGACTCTAACATCTGCAAGAAGGCCCCAGAGAGGATGGCTGAGCAGAGCTTTTGCAGGAGGCTCAGTCCCCTGGGGTCTGATTTGTTGTTTTGATGTTGATTTAGCGAAAGGTCTTGGTCCTTCCTTTCCTGGACTATTGTAGGAGCCCCTCAGCTGGTCTCTGTACTATCCACTTTTGCTTCCTTTAGGCATCTTCCCCCCTCCCCCCACCACCAATTGATCCTTTTTCCCTGTGTTTTTATTGTTATATTAAAAGGATAATCATATATAGACTCACATATTCACTATATGCATTATACATATATTATTATTTATAATTGTTTTATTAAAAGTGGATTGATTATATTACACATACCCTTCCATATCTTTCTTTTCTCATTCAATAAAACCCATGAAATTTCTTCTAAGTCTTCTGGTAGTTCTCCAATTCATACTTTTTGTGACTATATAATATTCCACAGCATAGATGTGGCTCAGTCTATTCAGGTTGGGGCCACTATAAATACCAGTAACCAATTCAGAAAAAAAAAATGCATGTATGCATTTATTTTTCTATCTGTATCTGTGTCCTTAGAAGCCATTCTTTTTATTTAAATAGGAGAGAGTCACAGAAGTGAGATTGCTAGGTCAAAGGATATATATACTTTGAATATTAATAATTGTTGCTTGCTAGCTACTAAATAGCTAAAGCTATATCACTATCCCAACCTGCAGTGTATGAGAATACTCTTTATTTCTGACATTCCTGCCAGCAATAGATATGATAGTTCTTTTCAATTTTTGCCAGTCTGATGGGTGCAAAAAGATACCTTATTGTTATTTTAATTTAGACTCCTGTGACTATCAGTGAATTGAGCATATCTTATGCCATTTGTGTATGACCTTCTATGAATTGTATTTTCTTATAATTTGTTCTATTTACCATGATTTAGTTTTTTAGTCAATTTGTCATTTCTCTTTGCATAGTAGAGGGATTAACCCTTTATTTACTGTCTGAATTACAAACATTTTAATGGATCTATTGCATGTCTATTATCTTAGTTATATCTTTTTTTACCAATATACATAAACTAAAATTTTATTAAGAAATAATTCATGTACAATGAAATACCGGTACACCTTTTGAAATGTACAATTCATTGGTTTTTAGTACATTGACAAGGTGCTATAACCATCACCACTATCTAATTCTAGAACATATTCATCATCCTGAAGAAATTCTATACCCATTATCAATCACTCCTCATTTCACTTTCCTCCCAGTCCCTGACAACCACAAGTAGGCTATCTGTCTCTATGGATTTGTCTATTCTTGACATTTTATATAAATGGAATCATATAATATACAGCCTTTGTGTCTGCTTCATTCACTTAGCATAATGTTTTCAAGGTCTCCTCATGTTATAGCATGTATCAAAACTTCGTTCCTTTTAATGGCTTACTCTTCCACTGTAGTAATATCACATTTTGTTTATTCATTCATCAGTTGATGGATGTTTGGATTGCTTCCACTTGTGGGCTATTGTGAACAGTGCTGCTATGAACATTCACACACAAGTTTCTGTGCAAACACGTTTTCAATTCTCTTAAGTCTATGCTTAAGTGTGTAATTCTGGGTCATATGGTAACTCTATGCATAACTTTTGAGAAGCTGCCAAACTAGTTGTTCCAAAGATGTATTATGTTACATTTCCATGAGGGTTCCAATTTCTCCCTCTTTATTTATTTGTTTATTTATTTATTTATTTATTTATTTATTTATTTCTTGAAGGAGTTGTGAAAGGATTAATGCTAATTCTCTAAAACTGGTAGAATTCACCAGTGAAGTCACTTGTTCCCAGACTTTTCTTTATGGGAAGTTTTTTGTTTACTGGTTATAGGTCTTTTCAGTTTAAATTTCTTCTTGAGTCAGTACGTATCTTTCTAGAAATATGTCCATTTTATGATGATCATTTAGTTTGTTGGTCTATAATTGTTAATAGTATTCCTTATAATCCTGTTTATTATAAAGTCAGTACTAATGTTCCCTTTTCCATTCCTAACTTTAATAATTTGAGTCTTCTCTCTTTTTAAATCAATCTGTTTAAATATTAATCAATTTTGTTGATTTTTAAAAAGAACTAACCTTTGATTTTATTGATTTTCTTTTTTTT
>PVKE010042761.1:0-13611 GCA_004027555.1 Craseonycteris thonglongyai
GAGTTTAAATGGTCCCTTTGAAGTCTAAGTAGAATAGGCAATCCACTGTGTCTGATATCATTTTGAAACTGTCTATTGCATAAAGACGAGCATTTCACTTAATAAAGCCTTAGAGTAACACAATTTGTTACACCATAATTAAAAATGGACGCATCTGTTCCATTTTATTTCAAGCTCCTTTGAACATAATTACATAAAGCTGCAAGCACAGAAATTCTCAGTCTCAGAAATTTGCTATCACAAATCATTCTTCTGTCTACAGAAACTACATGGTCAAAGATAACTTGCAAAATTAAGTCAAAGAGATGCCTCTTACTCTGTATCAAAGCATGAAATAAAACTAAGGCCCCCGATAAAAAGTACTGTTCCCGTATGAAAGCCGTAATTAGTGAAGGAAACCCAGGTGAAAGACATCTTCACAGGAAAGTCTAGCATGGCATCCTTATGGAGAGGTGCTATCTTTACAAATTCTCTTCTCCCGTAAACAAGAAGAGGGAACAAGCGCTAAGGATGGTTAAAGGGGAAACATCTATAGAAGATATTCAACATCCGTGGATTACCTTTAAACTTCCTACAAAATTGTAAATTTTCAGTTATATTATTTTCTTACTTTACTTACTAAATAGTATATCCTCTTGATAAGGGTCTAGCCAATAGATCGAAAAGAGTGTTTAGACTAATAATAATCAGATGCACAAATAAAGACAAGAGAGGTCAAGGAAACCCTAGGGTTTCAGAACAAATTCTGAGAATTTAATAACAGGAGTTACACGGCGATCCCTGCACACAAATATCCCTGAAATATCGGCTGTTGGTCTGTTTTATTTATGTTTTCATATCCTGAGGATGGCTTAATGAAGAGACGCAATCAGGATTAGCTAAGCAGTGAGAACTTGGAGAAAACAGGGTGGCAGTAAGATTCACATAAATATTTGCAAAGACTGGGAAGCGCAGATGCTCCTATAATCCAGACAATGTGTGTGCACTTCATTTTAAAATAAAATAAAACCGTTGAAAGCCAAAATATAATTAATCAGAGGAAATGCTTTAATCAACATCTTCCAAATCCTTAAGCACGGCTGGAAAGATTAAAGAAACATAAAAGAACTTACAATATGATATTCAAAAGGAAACTAGAAGGAGTCTATGCCTGACTTTCTCCTTCTATTTCAGATGTGGGATGAAACATGCAATTAATGTACATTTCCAATTACTGCCAACTAGCGAATTTTCCTCGGTGTTTAAGGCACTAAATAAATCACCTTAAGACTTAGTGTATCATTTGCAATATATTAATGATAGCTTTCTCTTCATTGTTAATTTATTTTGAGAAATGTGTGTGCTTACCCTTATTTCCTGGAGTTCTAAATGGAGGTCTTTCTAATGAAGCTAGCAAATTTAAATGAGTGTCAGTTTTCTATTCATAGATTGCTTAAAAATATTTTTAAAAATAAAGAAGTTGCCTATCGAGAAATAAATTAGTCCATGAGATCTATGTAGATCTCCCATTTGGATCCTATAAGACCCAAAATAAATGTGGTTAACTTTGAACTCAATTTTAGACTCAGTTCTTCTAAGTTCAGAATCTCTCTTGCTATTGTTGCTGTTGTTTTCTGCCCCACATTTGATGAGCTTCTCAATATGAACCTATAATTATTACTAAAGCTCAGAGAGGAACAATTTAAACAGAGGATTTTAAAACAATGTCTCAAGGAAATAAAAAGCACATGCCTTCGTGGCAAGTTCAAAATATATAAACATTTAAAGCTCAAAGCATCTTCCTTTCTACAGATGAAGTTGGGTTGATGACAGAATTATTTCATATGGATCACCAGGGTATTGTCAATGGTTTTTGAAAGAAGTTGAGCCCCTACAGATAATTAACAGCTAACTACTCTTAATTGAAAAAATACCATTTAAGTAGAAGTTGAGCCCGCTTACAATTTCTAGCAGAAATATTGTTTGGATCTACCAAAATGCTACCCCCGAGTCTCTAGCACTTGGGATTAAAAATCGTGAAAATTTAAAAGTATAATCCTACAGAAACATTGTCAAAATAATGATTATTGAATGGCCAGAGATCACATTTCTTATTATGGGCCCTCCTATAAATAAATCTTAATATTATAATAGGAAAAACCATTTGATCATTGCCAGATTTGATTGTGAAACCTGAACTGGGAAACCGAAAGCAGTTACGTGGCAATTATTTCCGTGTTCTATCACCCTGTTTTGCTTCTTGGATATTTGCTGTTTAATATTCTGTTTTAGCCAAAGAACAAAATATCAAACACCTACTACGTAACTGAAACAAAGACATAGAAGTTTCTCCTTTCAGTCTGTGGATGACTTTGGTCTTTGTTCCGTCATTTATGTGCAATAGCCTTTGGAGCCTCAGATCACTCACCCTGTGCGTTTCCTTGCAATGTGCGTGCACTAGTATCAAAATAGTCTATATGTTATTATCAGAGCATAATTCTCCAAAGTGTCCCAATGGGATTTATAAAGCAATGCCATGTTTTATCCAATGAGACTGTGTTGCTCAAATGACTTTTACATAACAAACTCAATGAATGATTTGTAACCAAGCCCAAGGTGAAGGCTCATGAAGAGTATGGTCATGTTTGTGAATATGAACACACTCCCTGGTGCAGAGACTAGATACAAGGATGCTCCCTTTATCTTGTCTCCTCTTTTCCTGCTTGTTATCAGCACACACCGCATAAGAAACCTAGGGTCTGGTTAGTGCGGTTGTGGAATATCATTATGACCGTCTAGCAAGTTCATCTCTTGGAAGAAGAAAATCAGAAATGAAGTTCTGTTAGGGATGCTGACACCAGGAAACCCTACCTGGAGATATGGTTTCTGGTTGCTTTGTAATCGATCTTCTGCGTGGGACACGTCTCTAGGATGAGGGGCATGGTTTAAGCATGTGCCACCCCTGAGCACTTGTACCCTGAATTGTCCCCAGCCAAGGCGCAAATGCAACTATCATATACGGTGATACCTTGGAATCCGGACGCCCCAAAACTCGAACAACTTGTAATCCGAACAAAAATCAAGCGAGTTTTGCCTCAGAATCCGAACGCTGCTTTGGAATCCGAACGCCACACGCTGGACATATTGACTGTAGGACCCGTAGCTTTACCCGAGCGCACACTCGTCTTGGAACTCGAACGTTTTGGAACTCGAACAGGGTTCTGGGACAGATGAAGTTCAAATTCCATTTCTCATATACATCACTGTACATGAGAATTGAACGTAAATCAGGAATCCAGCAGCCTGGTAAGGTAGCCTCTAGCCGCATGTGGCTATTTAAATGTAAATGAAAGTAAATTAACAGTAAATAAAATTTTAAATTTTGCTTTTCAGTCACACAATTCGAATTTCAGTGCTCATAGCTCTATGGGGCTAGTGGCTACCCATTTAAAAAAAAATTCTTCATGAACGAATGTGCTACCCCCATTAGTTCCTGCAACTAGAAATGATAAACAACAAAATCATCAACTTACAGAATTATCATCCTGTTTCCAAGAACAAACAGAGGTAGCAGAATTATTTATATATAGTTTTGGGTGTTTTTTTGGTTTTGTTTTGTTTTCTCCTCATGATGAGGTAAGACATGTGCAAATGATTTTACTTCCTTTTAAATAAAAAATTGCTGGGGAAAAAAAATATGCTCCTTAATACTAAAGCATGGCTTAGTGGTTTTGTAGAACCTTCAAATTAACCTACACAATACTATAACAAAGAGTTGTTTCAGAGATTTTCCTAAAATGTATTAATTGCTGATAAAATTAAAAGAAAAACGACACATGCACATATGCACACATACCACAAAAATCTTTTCATAAAAAAACCCACAAAAACTAAAAAACAAAACTAACACCAAATATAACATATTGGTACTAGCACACAGGCTAGCAATCTGAGAATGATTGAAGTTTACTGACTTATATTTAATAATACCTAGTTCATGAGAAGTCAGGATGGTTCAGCAGGTTGAGCACTCACCTTGCAGGCCCAGAGTCCAATGACCGAGTCCCAGCCCCGGCCCGTGTGGACCCAAGTGCTGAACTGAGGTGAGCGTCCCATGAGGGAGGCTCCCAGCCCTGTTCCCACCCTGCACGGCCCCCGCCCACCTGTGTGAAAACTGATAATGTACAACTGTGGAGTCTGCTCTGGGCCCTCCCCCTTTTCTCTCTGTCAAAACAATAAAATAAATCTTAAAATATGATAATAATAGTATAATGCCTAGTTAATGACATGTGATTTTATATAATCCTGTTTATTAAGAAAGAGAATACAATGAGTAAAAGTAAGTTAATGTATGAGTGATTATAGAGTATCACCATTTTCAAACATACCAAAAAATATACATTCAGATAAATGCTACTCAAGAAGTTACTTTTCAGAAAAATGAATTTTATTCTCTGCAATAGTCTTATAGATAATATTAGTGGTGTCAGACCTTAATATTCTGGGGCACTTTTTCATTATTAAAAATAATTCCAGGTCATCTACAGCCAAATCTGTGTCATAACTTCTGGTTTCAATCAAAGTGATTAAAAAGTAATGACATTTATTTCTGTGGACATAATAATAATAATAATAACATAACATTTATTGAGTATCCATATAATATTAAGAAGTGTTGAATATTGGACACAATTATTCTAATCTTTATATTTATTTCTCTGTCTTATAGATGAAGAAACAGCTGTTCAGAAAGGTTTAATAGCTTGTCTCATACCACATCGCAGGCGCATTGAAGAACAAGGATTTGAACTCAGAAATATCTAGCTAGCTCAAATATGAGTTGCTAAGGTTGTTTCTCAATGAAAAGTTCAAAAACACATTTTCTTATTTATAATTATATTTACTTCCGCAACTTCTGTTATAACAGTTTATATTAAATACTGGTTCAGATCAACATCGAATATACATTTGATGGTGTGATATTTTTAAAGAAAAATAAGCTATGAATCCAATTATTTCTCCAAATGCATCTTAACTATTTTTAATGCATAAAATTAATAAATCCTTCCATTCCAAGTAAAGTCTTCCAATAAGTATTTATTATAATTAAATATTAAATCAGTTGGTGTAGTTTTTGTATATTTAACATGGACACTATAACTTTAATTGAAAAGTATATATATATATGTCCATATAAATTTGCAATGTGAAAAAGTAGGAACAATCATTTCACTGTACAAGTTTTAATATGTTTACAAAGGATGTAACATTCGATACAAAATATTAAATTTGCCAATGCAGCATACAGTGATTCCAATATATTAGTTTCTGAAGTTGGCATATAGCTTTAAAATATATCTTAAAATTATTATTTCAAATATTGTTCCATAAGAAAAAAGCTCATAGAAATATCATGTACCACTGAACACAATCAACTAAGTACATAAATCTCAGATAAAGCTGTTCAGGTGCTATACTAGACAAAGTGGAATTATTACAGACAGTTTGTATCAAGGTTCAAACAGTTATTTAAATACTTGAGGCTATTTATTAACCTTCAAAGCTCAAAGAAGTCACCAAAATATAATGATACCCAGCTTGGTGATTGGCGCTTAAGTTTATAAGGATTTAGAAAGACCCACAGGTCACAATTGAACAAATAACTCCTGGTCATACTGCCAATGATATCTTAGAAGAGCAAGATTATAGAGAATTCTTGCTATGGAAGGAAGTGCTGTTTTTTAAAAATAGGAAGATTTGAAATAGCAACTATTATCTGAGACACAATGCCAATTATTCAGCATAAAACATGCCATTTGCAAATACATTTAGCTTCTAACAGTGTATACACAAACTGCATACAACTTTTTAAAAAATAGTGAATGCTATATATAAATCTTAAATTCAATCCCAGAAACAGTGTTAACAAGAACATTCCCTCTGACTCAGAGATTTCCTTTCTGTAGAAGTGTCTTACTTAACCTATTTAATCATGCTCCTAAATATTACCCCATGGCAGGCAATTAAGACTCTGAAAGTACTCAGAATATACACCCATTTCTTTTGAGACAAGAAAAGAAAATTACTTCGCTGTATTTTTTACTCCCAGTGAATCGTAATTACAATGACTCTATACCTTTGACTGCAAGAGTTTTCCCCCATGCATTTGAAATAAAACATATATATTCTATCCAGTAAGTTGAAAATCATTCAATGTCCTTACATGTAGGTGAATGCAACTCCAATTCTTAAAGTCCAAAATGTACCTAAAAATATCAGCTTTACATTTTAAGATAGGTAGAAAATAGTAAATGGAGACAATTATAGTGATGACCCAGAAAGTCATAAAGAAAAGTATATATATATGTATAAAATTTTTTTTTTTACTACTTGAATAGGTCTAAATAAAGTACCTCTTCACTTAAGGAAACAACCATAAAGTCTTATCCTCATAACTGGGAACTGTTCTGGTTAACAGTCCTCTTACCCAAGAATTATATGGGTTATCAATGTTCAAAGGCTTACAAAAATTACTGAAACGTATGCTGAAAATAATTAACTATGGATGAATCAGGATTTTTCACTGACTGAGCATCATCATTAAACACAGACATCATTATCATTGTACTAACTTGTGGGTACAGAATGCACAGGAAGTGGGGTTTTCCTGTACGTATCAGATACAAAATCTGCTTTTAATTTAGTAGTGGACATTTATCTCTAAATCAGAAAGTCAAAAATAGAACACAAGTTTATTCAGGAAAAATCCAGCCATTGTCAATATAACAAGAAGAGTCACATAGCTGAATATTTTCCAGACAGTATAGATAGATGATAGATAGAAAGATGATAGATAGATAGATAGATAGATAGATAGACAGACAGACAGACAGACAGATAGATGATAGATAGATGATAGATAAATAGATAGATAGATGATAGATAGATGATAGACGATAGATAAATGATTATAGATAGATAGATGATAGATGGTAGATAGGTAGATAGGTAGACAGATAGATAGAAAGATAAATAGATAGATAATAGATAGATGGTAGGTAGATAGGTACACAGATAGACAGACAGATAGATGATAGATAGATAGATAGACAGACAGACAGATGATAGATAGATGATAGATAAATAGATGATAGATGATAGATAGATGATTATAGATAGATAGACAGATAGATAGATAGATGATAGATGGTAGATAGGTAGACAGATAGACAGATAGATGATAGATAGATAGATAGATAGATAGATAGATAGATAGATGATTATTAGAGAGATGATAGATGATAAAAAGATAGGTAGGTAGGTAGGTAGGTAGGTAGGTAGGTAGATAGATAGATGATAGATGGTAGATAGGTAGATAAATAGACAGATAGACAAACAGACAGACAGATTATAGATAGATAGATAGATAGATAGACGATAGATGATGATGATAATAGATAGATAAATAGATAGATAGATGATTATTAGAGAGATGATAGATGATAGAAAGATAGGTAGATGGATAGATAGATAGATGATAGATAGATAGATAGATAGATGATAGATAGATGGTAGATAGGTAGATAGGTAGACAGATAGATAGACAGACAGATAGATAAATAATAGATATCATATATACCCATGTAGCCAAGAACTCATGAACGTACTCTGCTGCTGAAACTCTTCTCATCACTAACTGCAGTGACTCCTGGCTCTTCCTTTAATCTTCTCTGGGGAGGAAATACATGTCCTGGGTCTCCATCATCCCATTGCTTAAGTACTTGGTGCCACAAGAAACTCAATGCCTTCCCCTCACTGCTGGAAGGTGAGGGTGGTGGGTGTGGAGCAGGCTGGGATCTGCTTCCACCTACAAGCTCACTTCATAATGAGAGATGAGTTCCAGAATGTTAGGTTGGAAATTAGCATATGTTTTTCCATAGAAACAAACATCTGAATAGTTGAAACTTCCCAGGTAATTATTCTTACAATTCAGCTACTTTATAGCTTTTTTTTTTTTTCCTTATATCAATATTATTAGAAAAGTACATTTGGAGTAGTAGAATAATCTTTAAAATAACTTTTGGAATAAATAGTATTATAATTGAAGAAACGCCCATACATTAAAAACACACAGGAAAAAATCAAAGTTCCTGCTCTGTAAAATCATATAGAATTTCCCATGCTTTTTAGTGGACATGCTTTTCAAATATGTTGCATCGACAAATGACTCAATCATGTAGAACAGTCTGGGGAGCAGAGCTTTGTGAGATTTCAAGTCATATACGGTATTCACGTTTCTGATTCAGCTGGTCTTTTTTTTTGGTTTCTTTCTTCTACAAACCTATAAACTGGACAATCACTCTTTTTTTTTTTTACTCGGTTATGCTAATGAGCATGTTAGCAAAACAAAAACCTTCTCTTGACCCACCTCTCCTAGTAACTACTAGTTCTTTTCAGTCCTCTCCTTGCAGAAAACTTTTTTAAAAGGTTGCCTTTATTTATACGAATAATTCCCTATTACTTTTCTCTCATTCTCTCTTAAACCTACTCCAATCAAGCCTTAAGCTACCATTCTACCAAAACTTTTTGTCACGATTATTATTGAGGTCCTTGTCATTTAATCCAATGTCCTGTTCTCTGCCCTTGAAATAATGGCAGAATTTGGTGTATTGGAGTATTTCCTCCTACTTCAGATGTTTTCCAGCATACCTGCCCCTCTGTTTTACTTCCATCTCTTATCACTTGGCCTAAATTCTTGGTTTCTCTTCTCCATCTACTTTCTTAGTGATCTTATAGTTGCAGAACTTTATTTTAGCACTTTAAAGATGTGGTTTCATCCTTTTGTGGTTTCTGATTTAGATGTTTGTGATTTTATGAATCACATTTTTCTCTTGATACTTTCAAGATATTCTTTTGACCTTTGGTTTTTGGAATTTCAACAGTGATGTGGTCAGAGATAGTCTGATTTACATTTGCCTTGATCAGGGTTTGCTGAGCTTCCTGAATCTGTAGTGCTTGTATCTTCCATCAAATGGAAGAAAATGTTAGACATTTTTCTTCTGTTAATTCTCTCCTCTGTTAATTCTTCAAATATTTTCTCTAATTTATTCTTATTCCTCTCATGTGGACTCTAATTATTGTGGTGTTAGACCTTTTGATATTGACCACAGATTCTTAAGTCTTTGTTCAAATTTCCAAATCTTAACTTTTTTCTTTCTTTCTTTTTTTCTTTTTCAGATTGAATAATTTTTACTAATTTTTCTTCAAGTTTACTCTTTCTTTTCCATTCTTCTGGTAAACCCATTCAGGGAATTCTTTAATTCAGATACAGTGTTTGTTCATTCTGTAATTTTCACTAAATTCTTTCTTTAATTTTTATATTTTTCTGCTGAGATTTTCTATATTTTTATACATTATAAGCATCCTTACTTTACCTTACTGAGCACAGTTAACACAGCTACTCAACAATCCTTCTCTGTTAATTTCAACATCTACGTTAGCTCAGTTTCCATTGATGGCTATTTCTTTTTAGAATGGCTATATTTTCCTGATTCTTCATATGTTAAGTAATTTCAGATTATATTCAAAGCATTTTAAATTTTATGTTGGAGAGACCCTATCTTCTCTTTTATTCCTCCAAAGAATAAAATATTTGTTTCATCATATAGTTAATTTAATTGGACTCAAAATAAAAACTGTCTTCTCTCCAGAGGTAGCTCAAATGTCAGTTCACTCATTTCATCTTTAGATGAAATATTGTATTTTCAGTCATGTATGTTTCAAGTGTTGGATAGAAATTTCATGGAGTTTACACACAGGTCTCTCTCTCTCTTTCAGCTTTCTATTTCCTTGTTCACTTTTATTCTCTGAAGTTGCCCCAAACTCGTCCTTCTGATTCTTCAGACCAGAATACAACAATGCATCAAAAAGATTATACATCACGATTAAGTGGGATTCATCCCAAGGGCACAAGGATGGTTCAACATACACAAATCGATTCATGTGCACATCGATCCACTTAAGCAAAATAAAAGATAAAACCATGTGATTATATCAATTAATGCAGAAAAGGTATTCAACAAAAAGTATATACAACATCCATTTATGATCAAAACACTTAATGAAATGGGTATAGAAGGAAAATATCTCAACATAATAATGGCCATAAATGACAAACCCTCAGCAAATATACTGAATGGGAAAAGACTGAAATCTATCTTCTAAAGTCAGGAACAAGACAGGGATGTCCCCTGTCACCACTGCTATTCAATATAGTACTAGAAGTTCCAGTCAGAGCCATTAGACAGGAAAAAGAAATAAAGGCATCAAAATTGGGAAGGCAGAAGTTAAACTGTCACTTTTGCAGATGACATGATTCTTTATATAGAAGAACTGGATAATCTGAACAGACTACTTAAAAGTAAAAAATTAAAACAATTATCCAAACCTCCCCAAAAGCAAGAGTCCAGAACCAGATGGTCTCACTAACAAGTTTTAACAGGCATTCAAAGAGGAACTAAGAGCTAACTATACTCAAACTTTTCCAAAAAATGGAAGAAGATGCAAAACTTTCTAGTTTATTCTAGGAGGCCATTATCTTAATATCAAAGCCTGAAAAGTACATCACAAAAAAAGAAAACTATAGACCTGTAATGTAGAGTTGTACACCTGGAACCCATGTAATTGTTACCAACCAATGTCACCCCAATTAATTTAATAATTAAAAATAATTTTGAGGAAGCCAGGATGGCTCAGTGGGTTAAATGCTCACTTTGCAGCTCTGAGGACCAAGGATCAAATCCCGGCCCTGGCCAGTGTGGACCCATATGCTGAACTGAGGTGAGCTTCCCATGTGGGAGGCCCCCAGTTCAATTTCCACCCTGCATGGCCCCCGCCCACCTGTGCGGAACAAAACCATGTTGAAAATGGATGACGTACAACTATGGAGATAGCTCTGGGCCCTCCCCCTTCTCCCTCTCTATCTGTCTCTGTCTCTTTGTCTTTGTCAAAAACAAAATAAATCTGTAAAAAAAAATGTAATAAAAAATAATAACCCAATTAAAATAGTCAATATTTCATATTTGCAGGTGGCAAATTCTTCTCCCACTCACCCCCCTATGTTTGGACATCCAAAGTTCTCTTAAGGGATTTATCAATACTCCATCCCCTGCTTTGAAATAGCCCTGGGCAGGGAATAAAAGCAGAGCGTGCGCTCAGCTATCTTTCTTCCTCTTTTGTTCTACTCTGCTCTATTGCTCATAGGAGGTCTTGGCAAGAGTGGGGAAAATTCAGGACCAGAAAACAAATATTCTTTTTTAATACTTCCTTCTTACATAGGAAGTGAAGCTTTTGAGGTTAGAAGCCAAGGATTTACTGCTTTCTTTCTTTTTTTTATCAGTCCTCCAATGACAACATCAAATGACTAATTTCTGTTGCCTGCACTAGAATAAAAGTCTCAAAGGCCCAAGAAAGGGAAATGAAAAAAGTTTAAATGTGAGAGAATGAGGTCAGGCAGAGAAGAGGGGAAATAATGGTAAGGTGGCTTTTTTAGTCAACACTTCAAAATATTCACGTATATTAGCTTTAATCTTTCTCAGTTGAAGAACTTATTATACCTGAGTTAACTTTTTGTTTAAGAAAAAAAAAAAGTAACAAAAAAGGATAAGAAATTGCACTCAGTCTTTCCTTACAAGGTACATTGCCACATTCATGCTGAACTTAACTCAGTGTGTTCATGAAACTGAAGAACATATACTAGCTCTTAGTTCTGATAAATTAAGAAAAAATTCAAATTGAATAAAAATTTGAATGTCTCCCTATTTGAGTCTAAGTGTGATTTAGAGATTCAAGAACACACAAGTGAACAAAGAAAAGAATTATACTCCTTTGACATGAAATATTGAGGAATAACCTGATGTAACATATTAGCATCAAATAAAGCCAAAATTTAAATTAAGAAATTCTTAGCCTTTAATGAAGGTCGTCATATGTAAACATAAAGAAAATTCCACACTAGTTTTAAAAGGAAACTGGGGAAATTAACTTCCACACATGATTAACTTTCAGATTTTCAGAGGAAAGTAACTGCCTATATCCCAAATAATATTATTTAAATTTTAGTTTCTCTAATACTTAATGGAGCAATTCAATGTGATTACCATTTTACTGCAAAGGAGTAAATTTTTTTTTAAATTTAAGTCCCCAGGATATTTTCACAGGCAGTTTCTTCTGCCAGACATAATCCCCTAACCCACGCTCAGCTGAAATAGCAGAGACCTTCTTGGATGCTCTATCCAATAGTAATTCCATCTCATTTTTACTACTCGCTAAATTTATAGCCTATTTATATAATTTTATAAATTACATATTTGTTTATGCATTGACTCCTTTATCATTTGCATTCCACATAGATTATAAGCTCCACAAAACAAACTGTCTTACACAATTCTTTAAAGTACACCCTCCATTACAATAATTCTCAGTGCAGAGCAGGTAATCAATGAAATGTTTGTTCAACAAGTAAAAGGCAAAAAAATAAAATAACATATGCAGCTAATTGCTCTAAGAATTTTTATAACTGATTCACATTTTCCTAAATTATGAATACACTAGTACTTCTTAAATGCAATCTTTTCTGTTTTTATATTCTAAGACTTCATCACTTCAAACTCTGCTATAGAGTGCTGTCCTGGTAAATGTTCAACTACTGGTCTCTGAATGAAAAGTAATGTGTGTACAAAGTCTGAGAATTGTGTTCATGAACTTGCCACCATGTACTTCCATGGGCAGCACTGTACGAACAACTTGCTAAAGTCTCACAACCTGGGTGTATCAGTGTCTCACAGCTGTGTTTATGGTGAAGTGTGCAGGTGTCTTGCTGAGGGGCATTCAGTACTGTTGGTGCATATTTTTGTGTGCTGTTGCAAGCATGTCAGGGCTTGGATTTGAGCAATGAAGAAACATTAAATTCTTGTTAAATTTGGCAAGAAGGGTGTGAAATCAGGGACCTGTGAGTCCAAGTTTATGGGGATAATGCCATGAAGAAAACAGCAGTGAATAAATGGATTAAACATTTTTCTGAGAGGAGAGAAAGCGTCCCTGATAAAGAGAGGTCAGGGTGGCCAGTAATGAGCAGAACTGATTAAAACATTGCAGGCAGTCATTGAATAGTGCATCAAAGTTGTCAGCAAACTGTGAGAAGCAAAGCAGATCAAGTAAATGTCAGTAGAGAAACAGAAAATTTTTAACTGAAAATCTTGGCATGAGACAGGTGTGTGCAAAAATAGTCCCAAAGGAGCTCACCAATTAACAAAAGCAAAGGAGAGTTGAAGCTTGCCAAGACCTCTTGGAAAAGCAAGACGATGTGTTGGGCCACGTTATCACTGGTGATAAAACATGGGTGCACCAATATGACCCTGAAACAAAGTATCAAAGTGCACAATGGAAGTCAGACAATTCTCCATGACCAAAGAAGTTCTGTCAGTCCAAATCAAGAGTCAAAATGATGTTGATAATCTGTTTGATATCAGAGGGATTGTTCCTTATGAATTTGTAACAACTGGACAGTCAACCAAGTTGACTATTTGGAAGTGCTGAACAGGCTGCGTGAACAATGAAGATGAAAATGACTGG
>PVKE010042762.1:0-13619 GCA_004027555.1 Craseonycteris thonglongyai
CCACTCCTTTATTCCCACATAGAAACAGATAATTTTCATGAAACTATACTTCATGCATTACAGATGAGTTATTCATAATGAACATAGCAGAACTTTACAATGGATATCGAAAAAAGTTGTATAACAGAAGTTCTAAACTGAGTAGGGAAATCTGTGGGTTTTTTGTGGTTGTTGTTTTAAAGATTTATTTTAATTGTTTTTGACAGAGATAGAGACAGAGAGAGGGGGAAGAGCCTAGAGCAGTCTTCATAGCTGTACGTCATTAGTTTTCCATATAGTTTCAATCCACAGGTGTGTGGGGGGCTGTGCAGGGCAGAAATCTGGCTGAGGGCCTCCTATATGGGAAGTACACCTGGGGCTGGAGCCAAACTGGGCGTCTCCCACATGGGAAGCTCACCCTGATGAGAATCGAACTGGGAGCCACACCCCCGTTCAGCATATGGTTTTACGTGGACCAGGGCTGAGTTTCCATCCTTGGACCCTGAGGCTGAAAAATGATCCCTCAACCCTCTGAGCCATCACGGTTTCCCCTTGTTGTTTTAGAGTGAGATGATTTTCCAACTCCAGTGTACATTCAAGTCACTTGAAGGGCTTGTTAAAACACAGTGCTGGGCCCCATTCCCATGGTGTCTTATTTGTAGACCTGAAGTGAGATGGAAGAGTTTGCTTTTATAAAAAATGTGTACATGATACTGATGCTGTGGGTCTTGGGTCCATACTTGGAGAGATTTGTTGGGGTTGGTCTTTATAGTAAAACGCCTTGATTAAAATCTGAGTGTGATCACACAACAGCCCTGTGACTTTGGGTAGCTTCCAAAACCTCTTTGGAACCAGTGTTTTAAAGCTCATACAATAGAAATCGTGGTAACTGTCTAAGAAGGTAGTTGTGATAATTGAGATACTGTAGCGAGATGGGCAGTGTCGATGTCTGGCACATACTAGCTAGGCATGATTCCTAACCATACATCCCATCTGTCAATATTCTCATGCTGAGTAAATGAATAGAGAAAAAATTCCGAGTTTCTCTGTTTATCTAGCTCTGAGTATATTAATAAACAATACATAATTGTGCATGGGATAGTCCAAGGGTGTCCAGCCTTTTGCCTTCCCTGGGCCACATGGAAAGAAGAAGAATCGTCTTGGGCCACACATAAAATACACTAACACTAATGATAACTGATGAGCTAAAAAGAAAGAAAACATAGTAAAAAAAATCTCATCACATTTTAATAAAGTTTATAAATTTGGGGGGCTGCATTCAAAGCTGTCCAGGGTCACATGCAGCTCGTGGGCCACAGGTTGGACAACTTTGATATAAACATCACCGATTACCTCATATGTAACAAATTTTGCTCTAGTTGTGAATATAATAATGAAAAGAGCTGGTTGTTGAACTTGATGGGCTTGAAGTCTAGTTCAATAATTGCTATAGTGAGTTGTTTACAGCAGGTGTTCTACTAGAATGGATTCTTTTGTCATTCAGGGTTTAGACCAGAAATTACCTCCTCAAAAACATCTCTCTCCACCAACCACTGAATTTAAAGATGCCTGCCCCCATCACCCAAATCACAGGTTTTCTGTGTGTGTATGTGTAAAAATCCTATTATACTTCAGTTATTTTATTTACCCAAAGCTGTATTTGTTTTCTTACTAGTACATAACTATGAGAGAGAAAGGATCTGTTATCTTATTTATGGTTCAATTCCAGCCTCCTGAAATGTTTGAAGTATAGATGGTGGTCAGTATATATTTATTGAACAAGTGAGTGAATGAAAGTGTGTTTAGGGAAATCTACTTGAGTTTTACAGGAAAGAGAGCATTGTAACCAAACTCCTAAGTGGGAGAAAGGCATCTTAAGTTGAAGAAAACTCAATGTTAGGATATTGAGAGCAAATGTCCTTACAGCCTTTGTTTAATGATCTACAAATTTACCTGACTATTTTGAGACTCAGTGGGAAGTGGGAACAAGAGTTACATCAGCGTTACAGAAAGAAGGAATTCACCTCTCTCCAGTGGAGAAAAATTGAAGATTAAGGGAAAATGATCCATCAATGGACTTCTTAGTGTAGACATTTCTTGTAATTATAGGATTGTTGAACTGAACTGAGACTTTGAATGTAGTTTGTAGAAGCTCGCTTTGGTGACACTAAAGATAAAGTAGACCTGATAGTCTTGAGACAATATTAGGAAAATTGATGATGTGATAAATGTGAGAGCTACCTGAGGAAAAAAATGACATAACTTTTAAATGATTAATTTTTCCAAATATGATAATAATTTATGCTTATTTTTTATTGGAACAATTTGGAATATTTTTAAAAATATTAACATGTAAAAAATACAGTTGATTTTTTTTGGATGTTTTTCTTCTATCCCTTTGTGCTGGCCATTACATTTAAAATTATTTTATATAATTAATTTTATATTCTGCATTTTCATTTAAAGTGTGACCAAGTATGTTCAGATCAAAGATATAATTTGTAATAACCATATTATACTCCATTGTGTTGGGGCACTATAAATTACTTAAATATTTTTCTCTTAAATACTTTGATTGAATACCATGTAAATATTACAGGAGACTCTCTGTTAACTAGAACTCAAGCAATCAGCACTCTTAAGCAACTAGTTTTTGCTGGTTGCTTGAGATTTTGCCAGTTACTTGAGTTCCAGTTAATGGAGAGTATAGTTACCTTTATCTGGCATCTACGAAGCCCCATGGGTGCTGGTTAACTGAGATTTAACTGTATTTATATAAGTTAGGTAGGAGATTACTTGGTTGTGTGTAACAGACATGAAAAATAATCACTTAAATAAGATAAATACTTATATTTCTTTTATTTAAAAGTTTGAAAGAGTAACTGGCTGTATTCTGGAAGCCATTTTGGGTTCAGTCTCCTTCTGTGTTACTGATAAACAATAACCTAGACTGTTTCCCTCAAGGACAGGCTCTAAATTGGTCCATGATAGTTCAAAATTACCTTATGAAATTAATAACTTAATGCAGAGATTCTGCACATCTTTATTCATTTTTCTGTGAGTTATTCATGTAACCTAGTGAGGGAAGTAGGGAAATGTAGCCTCCTTTATGAGGAGGATGGAGGTGGCATCATGTGTCCAACTAAAATGCTATCACAATAAAATAATGACTGAATAGTAGTAGCAAAATAGTTTCTACTATGTCTAGTCAAATTTCTCACCCCTACAATGACACTTGTCTAGCAATATCTTGAGGAAAACAGGGAATTTATGGTATTATTAAATTTTCTTTTGAAGAACATTAATAGTCTAATTCAAAACATATCTGTTATTTTGTTTAAATGGCATCTTTTCAAATGTTTAGTTAAATGTGCACTTAGTTTTTGATGTGTAAAAAGCTCAATGAGAGACAAAATATTTAAGAGAAAACTCTAGTATGTAGCATTGTTTAAATAATTTTAGGCCAAAGTTACTTTGAGATTGGAGAGTAATTTGCAAATTAAAGACTAAGAGATGTTTTTGTTTTTTTTAATCAGAACATTTAACAAAAAATAATATTTAACATTTTTTTTCTCTCAATGAATACTACACAAATTTAATTGGCCACTAGTTAAAATATAATTCAAATTCTCAAAATTAATGACTGGAATTACTATTTTTAAAATAGACTGGAGAAAACTTAGTGGATATTATTAAGTAATAGTATACAATCTCTGTTTTCTGTAGCCTGTTAGACAAAACAACAACAACAAAAAAACGCAATTGTGTTTCAAGTATGTTTGTAGCTATATAATTTAAAAATTGAACAATAAATATTTTACTTCTAGTTGGACCCTGTCTAATTTTTAGAATGTAAAAGTTTATTTTTTTGTAGGACTTTTTTAAAAAGCAGTTTTTTCTTCACAAAGTGAGAGGAAGGTACAGAGATTTCCCATATACCCCCTGCCCCACACTACATGCATAATAAACTTCCTCATGTACCCCCACCCCCAGTGGTACATTTGTTACAATTGAACCTACATAGGCTCATCATAATCACCTAAAGTACATAATTTGCGTTACCGTCCTCTCTTGCTCTTATACAAGTATATTCTATAAGTTGGTCAGACCTATAGTGATATGTATCAAGCATTCCAGTATCACATAGTATATTTTTCACTGCCCTAAAAATTTTTTGTGCTCTGCCTATTCATCTCTTTCTCACCCTTAACTGCTGGTAATGACTTTTTTTTTACTGTGTTTATTTATTTTTTTTGAGCTGAACTAGAGGCCTCACCGCATTTGGGAAGCACACCCCAGTTCAGCATATGGGTCTGCACAGGCCGGGGCCAGGATTCAATCCTCAGTCCCCAGGGCTTTAAGGTGAGTGCTTAAACCGCTGAGCCATCCCGGCTTCCCCTATTACTGTATTTATATTTTTGCCTTTTCCAGAATATCGCATAGTAGCAATCACACAGAATGCAGCCTTTTCAGACTGGCTCCTTTCTTTTAGTAAGTAGGCATTTAAGTTTCCTCCATTTCTTTTCGGATCTTTCCATTTAAAGATTTGGTCTTTGTCAGGATGTTAGCCTCTCAAAATATGGTTGATACTCTTCATCTTTCCTAATTAAAGGTCCTATGGACCATCACGGATTCTCAGAAAGACAGATGGTAGAATCTCCTGGAGTAAAATAAAGAGAATACCTTTGCATGTGCCAGAAAATACTTAAAAGTTCTTCCCTGCTGTGACAATATGTAAAGATTTTTGGAATCAGTTTAAACTTAATTGGTAGGTCCATAGAAGGATGAAGTAGATGGGCTGCAGCTAAAGATGAGGAGAGTTAATACATAAGAAGTAATCTTTTGTTGTTGTTTAAATAAATAAAGAAAATCTTCCTTTAATGCAAAAAACAAAAACAAAGAAAGCACAACATTTTCTCTTAAATGAAAATGGCACACTTGGGCATCGTACTATATGTGTTTTGGGAAATTTCCCACGTGATACGAAAAGACTCAGTGCTAGGTTGACTAAATGTATCATTTTAAACTGAACAGTAACAATGGTACTGTCCCATTTCAAAAGGGATATGTGGTCAGCCTACTGACACCTTGCATTTAGCCTAGTGAGCAGTGCACACTGACTACACAGTAAGGCAAGGCCATGATGGTTGAGATTTGGAGGAAGAGAGTTCAATCAGAAAAAACACAAACAAGAAATAATGCCATTTTGGATCATTTTAATTTGGTGTTTTTATTATGTATGTAGAAAGAAATAATTATGGATCTAATTTGTTATATTCATCTTGGTATTAGTCTATTGTCATTATGTACAAATTGTTAAAAAGGAGAGTACAAAGTTTAAAACTAATTAAATAATAAAGTTTGAAGGCCTACTTTAGGAGATTTGTTTTTGATTTATTATTAAAACCTCTGTAAATTTAGGTATAGTATTTAGTTTTTAATTATTAAATTTATTGAGGTGACATTGGCTAGTAAAAATTACATATAGGTTTCAATTATGAAATTCTATAGTACGTCATCTATGTTATATAATGTGGTCACCTCCCAGAGTCAGCTTTCTTTCCATCACTATATATTTGGCTCCTCCTCTCACCTCACTTACCCCACTCCCCACTTACCCTCAGGCAACCACTAAACTATTGACTGTCCATAGGGTTTTGTTTCTTTGTTGCTTTCAGTTTTATATTCCACATATGAGTGAAGGCATATGGTTCTTAACTTTTTCTGTCTGGCCTATTTCTCTTAGCATGATGATCTCAAGGATATCCATGTTGTTGCAATTGACAGTATTTCATCTTATCACTGAGTAATATTCCATTGTATATATGTACCACAGCTTTTTATTATTATTAAATTTATTGAGGTGACATTGGTTGTTGACAATTACATAGTTTCTTGGTGTACAATTCTCCATTACATTGTCTATTTATTATTGTCACTTTGTAATACAAATTGAAGTTGGGGAGTGTGATATCAACAACCTTGTTTGTTTTTTATAGGATTGCTTTGGTGGTTTGTTTTTTAATTGCACTATGTGCTCACCACCCAGAATCAGCTCTCTTTCCATCACCTTGTATTTGATGCCCCCTCCCTACTCCTCCCCACCTCCCCACTACAGAAACTATTAGGCTTCCTTCTTCCTTTGTCATATCTTCCTCGAAAGGGATTATGTCATGAAATGAAAACATCACCATAGTGTGGGGAGGAAATTACAGGTAATATTGAATCACAGGTGATAGGCTCATCTTCTACTGATATTAAAATACTATTCCTAGAGGTTCCTCAGAAAATTGGCAATGGAGCTACGCTATGACCCAGAAATCCCCTGTCTGGGTATTGACCTAAAAAGCTTGAAAACCTTAGCGCTTAAGAACATATGTAACCCAATGTTCATTGCAGTGCTGTTCACAGTGGCCAAGTCATGGAAGCAACCACAGTGCTCTTTGATAGATGACTGGATGAAAAAACTTAGTATGATGATCTCAAGTTCCATCCATGTTTTTGCAAATGGCAATATTTCATCTTTTCTTATCACAGAGTAATATTCCATTCTTTACATGTACCACAGCTTTTTTTCTAATTTTCCCAACAATGTTAATTTAAGAGACTTTTTTTCTCCTTTGTATGCATTTTGCTCTTTTGTCAAAAATTATCTGCCCATCTATATGTGGGTTTATTTCTGGGTTTTCAATTTGATTCCATTGTTTTTCATGTCTGTTTTCCTGCCAATACCATGATGTTTTTATTATTGTCACTTTGTAGTATGAATTGAAGTCAGGAAATGTGATACCAGCAACGTTATTGTTTCTTTGTAGGCTTGTTTTGGCAAATTTTTAAAAATAATTCTGTACAAAGCTGATTATTTTAAAATCTATTTCTTAATAAAATGTTACTGGGATTTTGATGGGAATGGCGTTAAATCTGTTTAGTGCTTTGGGTAATATGGCCATCTTAACTATGTTGATTCTTCCAAAGTGCCCTTCATTAAATGACTGGATAAAAAATAGGTGACATATATTGCATTTTTCAGTGTTTAGATGCCCCCATATATAAGATGACTGCTAACACAACATTAAGAAATTCAGGGAAGCCAGGATGGCTCAGTGGGTTAGGCGCTCACTTTGCAGCACCGGGGAACGAGGATCGAATCCTGGCCCCGGCCCATGCGGACCCATATGCTGAAATGGGGAATTCCTCCAGTTCAGTTTTCACCGGGGTGAGACCCCAGCCCAGTTCTTACCCTGTGCAGCCCCGCACCCACCTGTGGAATGAAACTATGTGGAAAAACCAATGAGGTGCAACTATGGAGACTGTTCTGGGCCCTCCCCTTTCTCTCTGTCTCTGACTCTGTATCTCTGTTTTTCTCTGTCAAAAATAATAAATAAATCTTAAAAAAAAAAAAGAAATGTATGCATGGATTACTTCCATGTACAAGACAACCTCCAATTTTTGTCTTAATTATTTTAGACAAAAGTATCATCACACACATGGAATATACAGTGTATACAATGGAATATTACTCAACCAAAAGTAAAGATGAAATAACTGCCATTTGGGACCACATAGATAAATCTTGAGATTATCATGCTAAGCAAAATTAGACAAAATGTTGAGAACTTCATTCTGTGTGGGATATAAAATTGAAGGCAAGTCAAGAAATAAGTCAGGCAGAAAAAGTTGACACTTTCAGTTGTACGTGTTATATAAAACTGAAACCAACAAATAAATAAGACAAACAAAGAAACAAAGACTCATAGACACAGACAACAGTTTATTGGTTACCAGAAGGTACAGGGGAAGAGAAGAGGCTGAAATAAGTAAAAGAGGGTCAAAGGTCAAATATATTGGATTGAATGGCTCAGTGGCTTAAGCGCTCACTTTGCAGCCTCAGAGACCAAGGATCAAATCCTGGCCCCAGCTCATGCAAACCCATGTTGAACTGGGGTGTGCTTCCCATGTGAGAGGCCTTCAGTTCAGCTCTCACCCTCTGGTTTGGCCCCTGGCTCAAGGGAACTTGCTTCCCATGTGGGAGTCCCCCAGACCAGTTTCTACCATGAGTGGCCCCTGCCCACCTGTGTGTAATGAAACCATGTCAGAAACTGATGACATACAATGATAGAGACTGCTCTGGGCCCTCCCCTTTCTCTTTGTCTCTCTCTTTCTCTGTCTCCCTCTGTATCTGTCAAAAACAATAAAATAAATTGTTAAATTTAGAAAAAAATATGTGGTGATAGAAGGAGAACTGACTGTGGTGGGCAACACATAATTCAATATATAGATGATGTTTTATGGACATGTACACGTGAAAACCTATATAATTTTACTAACTAATGTCATCCCACTAAATTTAATAAACATTTTTAAAAAGAAAAGAAACAAAAAAATTGTGTTTAACTTTCTATTATTACTAAGCATTTCTTAGACTAGTAATATATATTTTTTTAATTTCATACTCTTCTGGTTATGACATTTTATATGTTCTTTGAGATCATTTAAATATTACATTTCAACTGACCTTTTAGGGTGTTTATAATATAAATATCATATTTCTAAATAGTATGTTTGTTAATAAAGTGAAGAATAAGCTGCTTAGGCAATAGATTAGATTTAAATGATATATTTTACATGGTTGCTAAAAGTTTCCATTATACCAACAAAATCCATTTAGAGATTATGATACATGCTATAGTGAAACATTAGCAGTAAATTAGCTTTGCTACCATATGCTATCCCCAGATAAGCCACCTCTTTTGGGCACTATATTACTTAACACTAGATTGATGGATTTAGGAATTTATCCTTCACTTTCAAGAAGTCTGAGGTTGGGAAGACACCTAACGTATATGCATTAATTTCTTTATGATATGTGTATAAAGTTTACTCGGCATGGTTATTCTCCTTAGCAAATCACAGTTTTTTTACTTGAAATTCCAGGCCACTCCTAGACTCTAAAAATTTGTGTTATAATAGTTGCTACATACTGAACCACTTTTTTTTTTTTTTAAGATTTATTTTATTGTTTTTGACAGAGAGAGAGACAGAGAATTGCAAGGGCCCAGAGCAGTCTCCGTAGTTGCACATCATCAGTTTTTGACATTGTTTCATTCCACACAGGTGGGTGGGGGCCGCGCAGGGGAAGAAATGAGCCAGGGACCTCCCACATGGGAAGCACTACCCCTGTTCAGCATATGGATCTGCACGGGCCGGGGCCAGGGTTTAATCTTTGTTCCCCAGTAAAAGCGAGTGCTTAACCCAGTGAGCCATCCCCCGGCACCCCCTAAACAGCACCACTTTTAACATAAGCTTGATTTGGCTTTAAATAATTTTCTTCTTCGCGTACATATGTTTTAACAGTCACAATAATTTTATAGGTTTATATCACTAATTTATAGGAAATTCAAAGTTTGTACTGTTTGTGCATATTATGCATATCAATGTGTGCATGTGTGATTCTTTAATAAGTGTCTGTCCTACTATGTATGACCTAGGAAAAATTTGCCAAAGTTTGGTATGTAGGTATTATTCACCTTCATTATAATTATTGGTTATTTATGGCCATCAAAATTTCTCTTCAAATTCTGTTGTATCAACTACTAGATGCAAATTTTAACAGAAGTTGATCATGTGCAGTGAAAAAATAAAATTAAGTTGTGTATAGAAAAGTACCATATTTTCCCATATATGATGATAATTTTGTCTAAAATTGTTAGACCAAAAAGTGGGTGTTGTCTTAATTAGGTTAGAAAATAACATTTGTCTTATACACTGGGGGACTCCTATGGACAGAAAAATATGATAATTGTGTAGTCACATGCTGAGAAATTGCACGATAATACCGACTTTCAATTTTGCTAGTTAGAGCACAGACACAATGAAAAATATAAACATGAGTTCAAAGCAATTGCACATCGTTGTAATGAGAAGATTCGTGCTGACATACTCACCTTTTGCTCTCCCTCGGCCTTCATTGAAGATTAATTTCATTTATCTTCCAAGTTACCGTAACCTTGTGAGATAGAACAACACCCAAACATTTCACCTCCTTGACCATTTTTAAGAAAGCATGTTTCTCTTGGTTATAATGTTTTGGCCTATCCTGGTTGTCAGCCTATCACTGATTTATTTTTAACCAGAATAATATGTGTATAAATATATATGTAATGTGAAGTCTAAAGTATTGAAACCCTGAATGGATTTATACTACTTTATAGTGCATGTGAGTTACAGTTAATGGAGTATCTCGACATTTTATAAACATTTAACTTTTATAGAAATCACATCCTAAGTCACAAAGAATATTAAGATTTTAAAATATTACATAGCTTCCCATTTCTGGAAAGTCATTGGTTTGAATTTTAGGAAAGCCAGGTAATTATTCATTTAATAAAATTATTCTTACCTTTATCTGATAGAGAAGATGTCAACATTTCAAATAAAATGAGAGTTATGTTTTTCTGGTTCTAAAAAAATGCATTGCTCGTGTTCTAAGTACAAAATAAGCAGCTATCACAGCTAATATATCCTGTCACACATATTACGGTATGCTAGGAATTAGCCTGGAAAAACAACTTAATAAAAATACATGAGGACAAATATGCCATTTGGGAACTGTCAGTGAAACAAAAGCAAAAGAATCAGTTTTACTCAGTCGTGCTGTGAAACTTTTAGGTGTTTTCTATCTCTTTAAAGATCATTGCCTATTTTTTATCTGGTATTGCAGTGTTTCCTAAAGGTCAGAATATTGTAATTATAATTTATATTCCCCTTCGAGTAAGCAAATTATTCGTGATTTAAGGATATTTGGCATCAGATTTAACTTGTCAGAAATATTATCAAAACAGAATTAAGCAGACTATTATAAAAGAAACAGCTTCAGAATCACCTGCTACATGCTTTCCTACTGCTGGAAATCCTAGTCCCTGCAATTATACAATTCCCTTCACTCCAGTTTTTCTGTTGTCCCCTACCTTTGGTCAGATCCATCCCACATCTTGTTATTTTGTATGGCCCCAGAACTAAAATTGCTTTTTATTTTTTTTAAAGGGTTGTATAAAATTAAGAAAGAATAATATGTGTTAGAGGCTTTATGTATCCTGCAAAGCCTATAATATTTACTATCTGGCCCTTTTCATTAAAAAAAAATATATATATGTCAATCCTTTCCCCAGTGCTTTGGGGTTCTCAACCAGATTATGTGCATCAGACCAGCTAAAATGAGCAGAGAGGAAATGCCTGGGAAATGCACCAGAAATTGTCTCTTCACCTGTGTTCCATGGGTCTGAATTCAGTCACATGGCCATACCAAACCAAAAGGGAAGCTAGGAGACATGGTTGAGCTGGAGGAAAAGGAAAATGGTTTGACAGATAAGTATAATAGCTAGTCTGTGCCATATTTAAAATGTGCTATCAATGAGGGACCACTCACAGTGGATGATATAGTACTGTATATTGAAAGAGTATTTTTGGAATGACTGTTTCATTATGGTGGATACTTGTAGTCTGTGCTGTTCTCTCTTTCTAGGCATCCAGGTGAATGATAGTTCCCTAACCACTTACAGAGAGCTAGAGCAGGAAACATAAATCAGTAATAATGCACACTATTTTTAGCAACTGCCTTTGAATCTACTCCTCTTTCCTGGGAATACCACCACTTTCCAATTCTTCTTTGTTTACTGGCAATAAAGTAAAAGTCCTTATTGCCTCTTCAACCATATACTTTTGTCAATGTTAAAAGATAAACCAAGGCATATTAAAATATTTCAGATTTTCTTTGAGCAAAAATGGATTGAACTTGGGCAGAGTCAAACAGGAAGTGGTTAGGGGAACTTTGCAGACAGGAGCAAGTGAGAAAGTCAAGAAAGGTCATTATTTTGATTGGCTATTGTGTAAAGGCTAGTTGTCTATTTTAGTTTGGCTGTTCTTAGCATTTTGATTTTGTAAACTTAAGGAATTGACAGGTTTAGGTTTTGGTTTGTATGTCAGCCACAATAACATTAGAGCCAATTCAGTCTAATGGCCTCATTTAACCAATTTGCCATTGGCCCTGAGAATACTCACCAGAGACAAGTATGGCTTCAGCATTTACCCTGAGAAAACTCGTGGATGAAGTCTTAACCTTACCTCCAAACTTTGCCAGGAAATATCTCACTTTTACTATTATTTTCACATTGTTCTAGTATATATCGCTAGTCTTTGGGAACAAATGACGTTCTGTTTATGACATTCTGTCTTAGTAGTGGTGTTTCCATTTACAAAATACAGTAAGCCTCAATCACTGAAAATGTGAGATCCTTGAAAACATAACATTCCTACACATGAAAAACATTGTTAAATACTCATCATTGTGTTCATTTTTGTTCCATTAGAATTAGAGACAAGTTCTGTTTAGGAATAACTCCAATAACAGTTTTTATATTTTATTTTCACAATGAAAACCAGTCAGATTTGCTTCAGCCTCAAAGAACATGTTTATGTAAAATTAAATGAACATGGCAGTAAGCTATACTATTTTTAAAAGATTTGTTTAATTGTTGGAGAAAAGGTGAGAGAGAGAGAGAGAAGGGAGGAGAGCCCAGAGCAGTCTCCATAGTTGTATATCACTAGTTGTGATGTGGTTTCACTCCACACCAATGGATGTGGAGCCACGAGGGAGGACACAGAGGGGCCCAGACAAGTGATTGCACATGCGATGGGTGGCATTTCAGGGGAACTGGGAGCTTAGGGAGCTTGGGTATTCTATAAATGGCAGTAAGCATGCCTGCTCTAAGTTTTGGAAAGAAATGGGCCATCAGCAAACACATTGATTGCACTGAGGGAAGCACTAGCTCTCTATTCCAAGGGTGTTTGCTCTATAAACATTGTCATGAATAAAGTTTATCAATAACAGGCATCACTGTCACACTGATAAGACAGGGAAAATCAGGAGACTCACTCATAGAGAGTTTTTCTTTGATGTTATTGTCATTGATTACAAATTTTCACAATTTGTCCAAGTATACAGGTCTATATTAGAGACACATTGACTAGAATATTTATGTAGACTAATTCAAATCTATACTTGTTGTTTATGGGAGAAAATTGAAATCATGACTTTAAGTCATAACACAGTTGTTTGCCAGGCCAACTTTATGTAAATGCAGAGTCTTTAAATTTTATAAAACTTGATTCATGTATCAGCTCAACATATAATTAGATTGTTAGCCTAGTAAATGGCTGTAGTTGTGACTCAAATTTTATTAAATGGTATTCAAAATTAATTTTCCCACAGATAGACATCTGTAAGTTTTTCTCAGTAAATATACTTTTTAATCAATTACCAGAAATTTTTCTCTAGTTTGGAATTCTGACTTGTAGACTTATGACTTGACTTATTCAGGTTGGAATTCAGCGGAGATTGCAAATCACTACTTACAGTGTCAATTCAACAGAATTCACACATACCAAATGACCTATATGGTACTCTCCATCCAAGAAGAAGAAAAATGAAAACAACCTAGATGACATGTAGCAAACACAATTCTTCCATTTTTTTTCTTTGTTTTAAGTGATAAAAATGCTTATCTGTAGCAAGATAGTCCCAACTGAGTATAATGTGGAATTTAATATTTTTCTGATAAATGAGTGACTGGCAGCATGCAGGC
>PVKE010042763.1:0-13619 GCA_004027555.1 Craseonycteris thonglongyai
TGGGACCACATATTCGTACCTGACCGGAGGACCAAGTCAGGCCGCTTGCTCACACATTCACACCAGAGCTTAAAAATAGTACCGGTATGTTCCCTGCCCCAGGAAGGTCTTCCAGTGCTTTCTCCCTCTGGAAAGGTCTTCCAGTGCCATCTCTCCTTCAGAAGGTCTTTCAGTGGGAGGTGATCAGGCTCCCCTTCTGCCGTGAAGGCAGGCCTACCTGGGTCCAGGGTCCTGGGACCTTACTGTATCTGACGGCCTCTCAAACCGTTTGTCCTGATCTCCCTTCAAGTCCGGCAGGAATTGCAATGCAGAGCCAATAAGAGGTGGCTGGATTAGGGCCTGCTAAACTCAGCAGGGCGCGCCTGCCCCACCTTGGCTCCCCTCACAGACCATGGTTCCATCCTTCCCCAAACCGGTGGTTCAGTGGGCTAGCGCAGTTGGGGATTCCTGGTCAGGGAACCAAATGTTACAGTTCGCCCAACAAAGAAACTAAGCAGCCCTTGGGAGATAGGAATCACAAAGCTTTATTTACTCCAGTGGGCTCAGAGGAGTGTTGTTCCATAGTCTGAGCCCTGACTGCAGGGAGTATTAACATATATAGGCAGAATTTCTCTTAGTTACTTTCTGTAAGTTCTCCTTTCCCACCGTCATATATCTAGGTTTGGCAGATATAGGTGCGAGGACAGCACAGGCTCCGGGAGAGGGCAACACCACAGGTGCAGGGAGTGAGCAGGCTCTGCAGAAGCAGAGGAGTGACAGTGCAGGGAGCAAGGAAGATTTACAGAAGCAGAGGCTTAATTGCAAGCAGTGTTACAGGGCTTTGTCCATATCACAACAAATAGCTGGTGCTTTGAAAAAAGTAATAAAAATGACAATTCCTTGGCTACACTCACCAAAGGTAAAAGAGAAAAGGCAAATAATCCAAATTAGAAATGAAAGAGGGGAAATTAAACTGATACCACAGAAATGCAAAGAACTATGAAAGAGTCCTGTGAAGATCTACATGCCACCAGATTTTTCAACCTTAGAAGAAATGGACAAGTTTATAGAAACATAGTCTACCTAGACTGAATCAGGAAGACCTGGATAATCTAAACAGATCAATCAGCAATAAGGAATTTGAAACAATCATCCAAAACATCCCCAAAAGCAAGAATCCAGGATCAGATGGTCTCACTAATTAGTTTTACCAGGCATTCAAAGAGAAACTATCTCCTATCCTCCTCAACTTTTCCAAAAAATTGAAGAAGAGGCAATACCTCTCAAATTCATTCTATGAGATCAACCTTACCCAAGTGCCAAAGCCTGGTAAAAACATCACAAAAAAAGAAAACTAACCATTATCTTTGATGAGCACCAATGCAAAAATCCCGAACAAAATACTAGCAAACAGAATACAAAAGAGCATTAAAAAGGTTACCCACCATGATCAAGTGAGATTCAACCCAGGGGCACAAGCATGTATTAACATACAGAATCAATCAATGATTGTACACCACATGAACAAAATAGAAAATAAAAACCATTTGATTATATCAATTGAGGCAGAAAAGCATTTGACAAGATACAACATCCTTTTATGATCAAAGCACTTAAAAAAATGGATATAGGAGAAAAGTACCTCAACATAATTAAGGCCACATATGACATACCCTCAGCCAATATCATACTGAATGGAGAAAAACTGAAACCTTTCTTTCTAAAGTAAGGAACAAAACAGGAATGTCTCCTGTCACCCCTGCTATTCAGTATACTTCTGGAAGTTCTCACCAGGGCTATCAGGTAGGAGAAAGAAATAAAAGGCATCCCAATTAGGAGTGAAGAAGTTAAAATGTCACTCTTTGCAGGTGACATGATCCTTTATATAGAAAATCCTAAGGACTCCACCAGAAAACTACTAGAAATAATAAATTAATGTAATAAAGTTGCAGGATACAAAATACAATGTAAAAAACTCCATAGCATTTTTATATATGAACAGTGTAACTTCAGAAAAAGAAATGAGAAAAACGATATCTATTGAAATCACAAAAATATAAAATACCTCAGAATAAACTTCAACAACATGAAACACTTATACATAGAAAACTATAAGAAACTATAAAAAGAAATTGAAGAAGATAAAAAGAAACAAAAAGATAATCTGTGTACATGGATTGGAAGAATCAACATAGTAAAAATGCCCATATTAACCAAAGCAATAGACAGATTTAATGTAATTCCAGTCAAAATCTTACATTCTTTTGAGAAATAGATTTTAAAAATCATCAGATTCATATGGAACCACAAAAGACCCTATATCACCTAAGCAATCCTACAAAAAAGAATAACACTGGAGGCATCATGCTCTCCAACTTCAGTTTATACTACAAAGCATTAAAAATCAAATTATCTTGATATTGGCAGAAAAAGACATCCAGATCAAAGGAATACAATTGAAAAACGCAGAAATAAACACACAAATATATGGACAGAAAATTTTTGACATATGAGCAAAAAATAGATAATGCAGAAAAGAAAACCTCCACACTAAATGGTACTCAGAAAATTGGAAAACCACAGGCAAATGAATGAATCTGGACTGTGAACTGCCACCGTATACTAAAATTTATTCAAAGTGGATTATAGACCTCCATGTAAGACCCAAAACAAAAAGGTACATAGAAGAAAACATCAGTACCAAACTTGGAGACCTTGAATTCAGAGAGGACTTTATGAACCTGACCATAATGGCAAGGGAAACAAAAGGAAAATTAAATGAATGGGACTGTATCAAACTAACAAGCTTCTCCACAGCAAAGAAAACCCATCAACAACATAAAATGGAAACTAACTGAATAGGAGGAAATATTTGCAAAGGTGGTAATATCTAAAATTTATAGGGGAAACCAGGATGGCTTAGTGGGTTAAGCGCTCACTTTGCAGCCCCAGGAACTGAGGATCAAATCCCAGCCCCAGCCCATGCGGATCCATATGCTGAACTGGGGTGTGCCCCCAGTTCAGTTCTCACTGGGGTGAAGTCCCTGGCCCAGTTCCTGCCCTGTGCCGCCCCATGCCCACCTGTGGAATGAAACTATGTAGAAAAACCAATGATGTGCAACTATGGAGACTGTTCTGGGCCCTCTTCCTTCTCTCTGTCTCTGTCTCTCTCTGTCAAAAACAATAAAAATAAATCTTTAAAATTTACAAAGAACTCATACAACTCAAAAACAATCTTATTTAAAAATGGGAAGAAGACCTAAACAGGAGCTTCTCCCATGAACACATACAAATGGCTAACAGATATATGAAAAAATGCTCAACTTCACTAGTTATGAGGGAGATGCAAATTAAAACCACAATGCGATACCATCTTACACCTGTTAGAATGGCTATAATCAACAAGATAAGGGATAACAAGTGCTGGAGAGGCTGTGGAGAAAAAGGAACCCTCATACACTGCTGGTGGGAATGTAAACTGGTACAACCACTATGGAATGCAATAAGGAGGTTCCTCAAAAAATTAGGAATGGAATTGTCATACATACAACCCAGCAATCCCTCTTCTGGGTATCTACTGGTACCCCAAAACTTGAAAACTTTAATTCACAAAGATATATGTACCCCAGTGTTTATCACAGTACTGCTCAGGGTTGTTAAGTCATAGAAACACCCAAAGTGCCCTTAGATAAATGACTAGATAAACAAATTTTGGTACATCTATACAATGAAATACTACTCAGCGATAAGAAAAGATTAGGTACTGCCATTTGTGACAATATGGATGAATCTTGAAACCATGATTTTAAGTGAAGTAAGACTGAACAAAATCAAGAAACATGACCTCACTTATAGGTGGAATATAAAACTGATAGTAACAAAGACATAAAATCTCATGGACAGTCAATAGTGTAGTGATTACCTGAGGGTAAAGGCTGAGCTAGTTATGGGGGCCATAGTTTTTTTTTAAGACAAAGAATAAACCCTGCAAATATTACAAAAATGTTGAAAGTCTAGGCATTTTTTGCTCATTTCAGAAAAAAATCTTTACCCATCCATCCAATATAGAAATCTTTTTTTACTCATATATCTAACTGACAGTTTTGTAGATTTTTATGAGAGTCGATTGATTGAATGCATAAATTTCATTCAGGCTTTCCTGTATTTCTTCCTATTCAGGCATACTTCTTAGTAACACCCACTTAAACTCAATCTTTTTTCTACAGTGCACTTGTACTTGTTGATGTAGTCTAAGCTGGTTTCATAGAAATTCTCAATTATTAAAAAAAAACTAACCTTATTAATTAATTATCCTGATTCTACTAACATTTTTCAGTTGTATTTTGACATCAGTAGTTAACAAACACTTTTCCTGGACTCTAAATTGTTTGCAAGATTTTCAATATTTATGACTTCTGTAGCTAAGATACTATCTTTTTCTATTAAGCTTTAAGTTTGGAATGTAACACTTGATCTCTTGGAAATGACTACCACAATTATAAACCAGGATTTTTTTAAACCATTTTTGCAACATCACAGGACATTTTTCTTGAAAAAGAAATTAAGAACTAAGCCCATCAAACATGCATAAAATTCTCAAATTGTGTAACCAAGGACAGAAATCTTGTATATCCATGCTCTAGCAATGTAGAATCATTGTTTCTTCAAAATTACAGAAGTTTTTCAGTTCTTCAACTCTGTGTATTAATACTATTGAAGCATTTGTATAAGTTCAGTGCAAAGCATTTAATTTCAATTCATAAACACGCTAGAAACAGGTATGTATTGTGTGCCTCATAACTATTGTCAATAATTGGCCTCTTCAGTTTAGTTTCAAATTTTCATCTCACATTATTTTTGCCAAGTCTTTTACAACTACCAAATTTGGTATTCATATTATCATCACCCTAAGCAGCAACTTTATTGTTTAGTAACACAAATTTGTCAATTACTGCCTTCAACATAGCACACAGTAGATCAGCTGCTTCATCAGGTAAGGAGACAAAATCTATACTTTTGTCTTGAGCACCACGATGTAGAAAAAAAGCGCTACACAACTATTAGGAAAAGTTTGATGTCTTCATTGATGCATCTAAACTGACTAATGCTTTTTGTTTTATTCAAATCCTCTGTTACTTTGCCCAACAATTATGGTGCTAAAACATTGGTAATTACTGCTGCTGATCTACTATGTGCTAAAGAAAACTCTGGTTCATAAATTTCTTTATCAACATTGACAAGTAGTCATTTGTGTGAAAATTTGGGCCGTGATGCACAGTGTGATAAGCAAAGAGAGCTTCACTTGCTATAATTTAATTGCCTTCACTATCACCATGACATCTCATAAAGGAACTGATGTCTTTTCAGCATCCTTTTGTCTCTGGCAGCATAGATGTTAGTTGATGTAACTTCAGCCTAATATTACTTCAGCCATGAGCAGAGTAAAAACAGGCATTACAATATTGGCCACGTCAAAGTTTGTCTGGTTTAATAAACGTGAATACCTTTTGGAGATCATCATTAAAACTAAAACTGGAGTTTTGTCTCTTTGTCTTTGACATTGTAGGGGTAGACTTTAAGCTTTAAAAATAAGACGTATAAGGTGAACTGGAATTTTCTTCCCTTGTGCAAGGCATCCAGTTTGGTCCTCACCTGGGTCATGCTTCCCATGTGGGAGACTCCCAGTCCAGTTTCTGTCCTGCATGGCCCTACATCCACCTGTGTGGAATGAAACTATGTGGAAAACTGATGATGTACAACTATGGAGACTGCTCTGGGTCTTCCCACTTCTCTCTGTCTCACTGTCTATCTGTCTCTCTCTGTCAAACAATAAAAAAATAAAATTAATTTTTAAATGACTTTTACTACTCCTGAGGCATCCACTGTGACATTGTCTGTTTCATATTTCTGATTTTGAGTGTTCTTTCTCTTTTTCTTTTCTTTATTTATTTTTTGTAGTGTTCCTAAGAGTTTCTTGATTTTGTTTATTTTTTAAGATTTATTCTTATTGATTTTGACAGAGAGAGACGGAGAAAGACAAGAGGAAGAGGGCCATAATTGCATGTCATTAGTCTTCTACATAGTTTCATTCCACACATGGGCATGGGTCTGTGCAGGGCAGAAACCTGCCAGGGATCTCCCACATGGGAGGCATGACCCCCCAACCCCCGTTTCCTGAGCCAGGGGCCTCTCACATAGAAGGCTTGCCCCAGTGAGAACCGAACTGGGAACACAGCCCAGTTCAGCATATGGGTCTGAGTGGACCATGGCTAGGATTTGATCCACTGTCCCTGGGGCTACAAGATGAGGGGACTCAACTCACTGAACCATCTTGACATCCCATTTGTTTGTTTGTTTGTTTGTTTGTTTTTAAATCAGTTCTTTTGTAGAATTTTTTGTGTTTTTCTATTCTCTCATTTCATGTTTATTTACTTTTTTATTACTCATAAGCTTTATTTCTCTTTTTCTAGTTTTTGAAGTATAACATTAGGCTGTTTGAGATTTTTTTTAATATAAGTATCCATAGATAGCAAGCTTACTCTTGCTGCTGCTTTTGCTACCACCCACAATTTTTGGTATGTTGTGTTTTCATTTTCTTAAGATAGTATTTAAATTCCCTTTTTACTTTCTTTTTGGCCAGTGGTTGTTGAAGAGTTTGTTGGTGTTTTACTGTGTATATATGAATTTTTGTTTTTTTAGTTTCATTACATTGGTCAGGAAAGATAGTTGGAATGATTTCTTGTTTCTTATATTTATTGACTTTGTGACTTAACATGTGATCTGCCTGAATAATGTTCCTTATGTGCTTGATAAGAGTGTGTATTCTGCTGTGGACTGGAAATTTCTGTATCTGTCCCCTAGGTTCATGTAGTCTCTAGAGTTGTTCACTTCTGCTGTTCTCTTATAAATTTTTCATTGAGTAATGCATTATGAAATGGATTGTTAAAGTCTCCTGCTATTATTGTATTATTTCCTCTGTGTCCGATTAGTGTAGTAATAGCTCCTTCTCAGTTCCATAGCTGCTATGGTTCCGTTAAAAAATGGAAATATAGCAACAGCTCCTTCTCTGTATAATGTATTCACAAATATACAGCGGCTTCAGCTGGGCTTCACATTCATAAAGGCTGCAGTCATCCTCAGTGGCAGAAGTTATGGTTGTCAGAAACAGTTATAATAATTCCTGGACTCCTCCTGTTTTCTTTTTTCACGTGAATGAAGACTGCAACTAATAGAATCTCTTTAGGCATTGAGCTGTACTTGACCCAGGGATGGGATATGCAGGAAATACTCTTCCTGTGCTTTTTATGTGGCCTTCCTCAGTTTTTAGGCTACAGCCTCCTTATTTCACTCTGGAGAGAAAAGCATGGAGAGAGAGTTTATGGCCATAATCTGGCTGACATGGCTCCACTTCTCTGATTTTAATTGAGCATTTTGTCTGCCTCCGTATTTGACCCTTTGTTATTCATATTGTACTTCTGAATATTTATTTTTAATGTTGTTACTATTGAACTTGTGATATACACTTGCAAAGTGTATAGGACTATTCCTAGTTCTTTCTCAAAAACTCTACACAAGTTCATTAAGTACTGCAAATTTCTTACAGATGTCTCAATTACTTTTTCTCATTTTTTGTAACATTGCTGTCATTTATTTCACTTGTTTGTAAACTGTAGTCTAGTTCACTTTCTGTTATCTGAACGTACTATAAAATCAGTTATGATGAAAAAAAATTTTTCTTTATTTAATCTCTAATGCTCCTTTAAGGAAAAAAAAAATGTTTAAACTCTTTATTGCTGTGAGGTGGCAGTGTTTGAAAACAATAAAGAAAAGTACATTTTAGTTACAAACTGGTTAATAACTCACTTTTTAAAAAAGATTATTTTATTGTTTGAGAGACAGACAGAGAGAAGAGGGAAAGGCCCAGAGCAGTCTCCATAGTTGTTCATCATTAGTTTTTTGACATAGTTTCATTCCGCACAGGGGCATGGAGGGCTCCTCTTAGTGAAACAGAACTGGAAGCCTCCCCTATGGCAGTTACCAGTTATGTGCTGCATTCAGCATGTGAGTTTGCATGGTTGCAAGGCAACCACTCAAAATGTTGCGCTATCCCAGCATCCACACTTTTCTTGACTTTTAAAGTTAAACACTGTCCTGTGAGTGTTTTGAGTGAATAAAAAGCAGATCTCAGTTATGCAGATTGCATGTGTATGAACATTCATGTAACACTTTGCCCATACATTTATCATTGTTTCTCATTGTTCACTATCTGGTTTTACTGAGCCTATTATTAACCTGAGATAAAGGCTAGTGTCATGTGGTTTTAGTATGTATTCCCTTCTGAACATACATATGACATTCTTAGTTCTATGGAGTATTTGGCTGCTTTTCGGTATTTTAACTTTTTCTCCCAAAAGAAACTGTGCCCAGGTTTTGATCCTCTGCCTTACTTAGTGCTCTGTACTCATATGTTTAAACTATAATCTTTACTCCTAATAGCTTTAATTTTTCTGTCAACTTACAATGTTTTTGACCAGTGCTTGTCATTTTCTATCATAAGTAAGTTCAGTTCTCCCCAGGAGCCTTAATCACACTAGAAGAAGCACAGTAGTTTGCAAATAGCATCTGCTTTTCTTTATCTAGATACAAAGACCAGGATCAAGCATTAGAAACATAGTCCACCATCTACAAATCCTCCGTCACACTGTGCAGGTGATGAAGCAACACTAAAGAACTTAAATGTGTTTTTTGGGTTTCTTTTTTTAAGATTTATTTATTGTTTTTGACAGAGAGAGAGAGAGACAGAGACAGAGGGAAGGGGGAGGGCCCAGAACAGTCTCCATAGTTGCACATCATTGGTTTTTCCACATAGTTTCATTCCACAGGTGGGCTTAGGCCTGCACAGGGCAGGAACTGCGCCAGGGTCTCGCCCCAGTGAGAACTGAACTGGGGGCACTCCCCAGTTTAGCACATGTGTCCACACAGGCCGGAGCCAGGATTCGATCCATGGTCCCCAGGGCTGCAAAGCGTGCGCTCAACCCACTGAGCCATCCCGGCTTCCCCAAATGTCATTTTTAAGTTGCCTTTTTTTTTCATTCAGTATTTGCTTCTTGATATAATCCTTTGTTTCCCAGGGTTCTGATAGTTTGGGATTGTTTTTCAATGTTTCCTTGAAGGACAGGATCTTGTAGCTGGCTCCTCTGCATTTTTGCCTCTGTATTTTTTAGAGCACTAATTGTTTTCTAGTAGTAGAATTTATTTTTATATAAGACATTCATGTTTTAGCCTATTTAAATATTTGATTAAAATTTTAAATAGAAAATTTGTTTTTTGTTTTTTTGGTGTTTTGGTGTTTTTTGTTAAATTTATTGGGGTGACATTAATTGATATCAATTACATTGTGTCCTGGTGTACAGTTCTACATTACATTGTCTATACATCCCATTATGTGCTCACCACCCAGAATCAGCTCACTTTCTATCACCGTATGTTTGATTCCTCCTCCCTACTCCCCCCCTACTCATCTCTCCCACCAACCTTTCCCTTTACCCTCAGGTAACCACTAATCTGTTGACTGTGTCCATGAGTCATTGTTTCTTCGTTCATTTTGGTTTTATATTCCACCTATAAGTGAGGTCATATGTTTCTTGATTCTTTCATTCTGACTTACTTCGCTTAATAAGATGTTTTCAAGGTCCATCCATGTTGTCACAGATTGCTGTATTTCATTTTTTCTTATTGCTGAGTAGTATTCCATTGTATAAATATACCACAACTTCTTTATCCAGTCATCTATCAGAGGACACTTTGGTTGATTCCACGACTTGGCCACCGTGAACAGTGCTGCGATGAACATTGGGGTATGTGTATATTTTCGGATTAAGGTTTCCAGTTTTTTTGGGGTAGATACCCAGGAGAGGGATTGCTGGGTCATATGGGAATTCCATTCCTAGTTTTTTGAGGAATCTCTACAGTGCCTTCCACAGTGGTTGTACTAATTTACATACCCACTAGCAGTGTCTGAGGGTTCCTTTTTCTCCACAGCCTCTCCAGCACTTGTTATTCCCTGTCTTGTTGATTATAGCCATTTAAACAGGTATGAGGTGGTATCTCATTGTGGTTTTAATTTGCATTTCCCTAATTGCTAGTGATGTTGAGCATTTTTTCAAGTATCTGTTGGTTGTATGTCTTCAGGAGAGAAGTGCCTGTTTAGGTCTTTTACCCATTTTTTAATTGGATCATATGTTTTTTTGTTATTGAGCTGTATGAGTTCTTTATATATTTTAGATGTTAACCCCTTATCAGAGGTATTGTTTGCAAATATTTTCTCCCATTCAGTTGGTTTCCTTTTTACTTTGTTGATGGTTTCCTTTGCTGTGTAGAAGCTTTTTAGTTTGATATAGTCTCATTCATTTATTTTTGCTTTTATTTCCCTTGCCTTTAGAGTCAAGTTCATAAAGTGCTCTCTGAGCCCAAGGTCTATAAGTTTAGTGCCGATGCCTTCTTCTATGCACCTTATAGTTTCGGATTTTATGTGGAGGTCCTTAATTCACTTTGAGTTAATTTTGGTATATAGTGACAGTTCACAGTCCAGATTGATTCTTTTGCATGTGGTTTTCCAATTTTTCCAACACTATTTACTGAAGAGGCATTCTTTTAACCACTATATTTTTTGCTCCTTTGTCAAAGATTATCTGTCCGTGTAATTGTGGGTTTATTGCTGTCTAAAAGAGACACACCTCAGCCACAAGTACAAACACAGACTCAAGATGAAAGGGTGGAAAAAAATATTTCAAGCAAACTGCATCCAGAGAAAAGCAGGTGTAGCCATACTTATATCTGACAAAGCAGACTTCAGGAATAAAAAGATAATAAGAGACAAAAATGGACCTTTCATAATGATAAAGGGGACAATACAATAAGAAGATATTACACTTATTAATATATATATGCCCCCAACCAAGAAGCACCAAAATTTACAAAGCAACTATTAACAGATCTAAAAAGAGAAACTGACAAAAACAATTATAGTAGGGGACTTAAACACCCCATTGACAGTCATGGACAGGCTGTCCAAACAGAATAAATAAAGAAAGAAATATCAGCTTTAAATGATACATTGCAACAACTGGACACAATTGACATTTACAGGACACTTCATCATAAAACACAGGACTATACATTCTTTTCCAATGCACGTGGAACATTTTCAAGGATAGACCACATGCTGGGACACAAAACTAGCCTCAGCAAATTTAAGAAGATCAAAATCATACAAGTGTATTCTCTGATCACAAAGCTTTGAAATTGGAGATCAACTACAAAAAGAAAGCAGGAAAAACCAGATACACATGGAGATTAAACAACATGTTATTAAAAAATGACTGGAAGAAATAAAAGAAGAGCTTAAAAAATACATAGAAACGAATGACAATGAAAACACAACATAAGGGGAAGCCGGGATGGCTCAGTGGGTTAAGCTCTCACTTTGCAGCACCAGGGACTGGGGATCGAATCCCGGCACTGGCCCTGGCCCGTGCAGACCCATATGCTGAACTGGGAGCTCGCTCAGTTCAGTTCTCTCTGTCTCTGTCTCTGTCTCTGTCTGTCTCTCTGTCAAAAAATAAAATAACTAAAAATATATTTAAAAAAATAGATTAAAACAAACAAACAAACAAACAAAAAAACCCACAACATACCAAAATTACTGGGACACCACAAAGGCAGTAATAAGAGGGAAATTTATATCACTACAGGCCTTTCTCAAGAAACAAGAAAAATTACAAATTTAACAACCTAATATCACATCTTCAAGAACTAGAAAATGAAGAACAGAAAACACCCAAAGCCAGCAGAAGGAAAGAAATCATAAAAATGAGAGCAGAACTAAATGAAATAGAGAATAAAAAAAAATAGAAAAAAATAATACAACAAAGAGTTTGTTCTATGGAAAAAGTAATACAATTGACAAACCCCTGGTTAGGCTCACCAAGGAAAAAAGAGAAAACACACAAACAATCCGAATTAGAAATGAAAGAGGGGAAATTACAACTGATACCATAGAAACACAAAGCATCATACAAAAATACTGTGAAGGACTATATGCCACCAAATTTTTGCAATCTAGAAGAAATGGACCAGTTTTTAGAAACATATAGTTTACCTAGACTGAATCAAGAAGAACTGGATAATCTAAACAAACCAACCAACAGTAAGGAAATTGAAACAGTCATCCAAAGTCTTCCCCAAAGAAAGAGTCCAGGACCATATGGTCTCACTAATGAGTTTTACCAGGCATTTGAAGAGGAACTACTAACCTGTCCTTCTCAAACCTTTCCAAAAGATTGAATAAGAGGCAATACTTCCCAACTCATTCTATGAGGCCACTATTACCCTAATACCAAAGCTTGTCAAGGACATCACAAAAAAAGAAAACTATAGACCTTTATCTCTGATGAACACTGATGCAAAAACCTAAACAAAATACTAGCAAATAGAATACAACAATGCATTAAAAAGATTATACATCACGATCAAGTGGGATTCATCCCAGGGGCACAAGGATGGTTCAACACACGAAAATCGATCAATGTGATACACCACATCAACTAAATTAAAGACAAAAATCATATGATTATATCAGTTGATGCAGAAAAAGCATTTGACAAGATACAACATTCATTTGTGATCAAAACACTTAATAAAATGGGTATAGAAGGAAAATACCTCAACATAATAAAGGCCATATATGACAGACCCTCAGTGAGTGTTATACTGAACAGGGAAAAACTGAAATCTTCTAAAATCAGGAATGACACAGGCATGTCCCATCAGCACCGCTATTCAACATAGTGCTGGAAGTTCTAGCCAGAGCCATTAGGCAGGAAAAAGAAATGAAAGGCTTTCAAATTGGAAACGAAGAAGTTAAACTGTCACTTTTTGCAGACGATATGATCCTTTATGTAGAAAACCCCACAGACTCTACCAGAAAACTGTTAAAAATAATAAATGAATATAGTAAAGGTGCAGGAAACAAAAATCAATGTACAAAAATATGCTGCTTTTTTATACACAAACAATGAAACTTCAGAAAAAGAAATGAGAAAAATTATACTGTTTGTGATCAATAGAAAAATAAAATACTTAGGAATAAACTTAACAAAGAACATGAAGGTGTTATACACGGAAAAGTATAAGACACTGTTAAAAGAAATTGAAGAGAATACAAAGAAATGGAAGGATATACCATGTTCATGGATTGGAAGAATTAACATAGTTAAAATGGCCATATTACACAAAGAATATACAGATTTAATGCAGTTTCCATCAAAATCCCACAGACATTCTTTCAAGAAAAAGATAAAAAAAAATTACCAGATTTATATGGAACCACAAAAAGCCCCAAATTGCAAAGCAATCCCCCTGCTCCCCCCAAAAATAAGGCTGGAGGCATCATGCTCCCTGACTTCAGTCTGTACTACAAAGTGTCAATAATCAAAACAGCTTGGTATTGGCAGAAAATCAGACATACAGAGCTGTGGAACAGAATCAGAAATTCGCTTTCTCTAACCTGATATCTCAGATGTTCGGTTTTTATTTTATTGGTGATGGTAGTATGAGTCTTTTGTTTTAGTTTTTAAATG
>PVKE010042764.1:0-13619 GCA_004027555.1 Craseonycteris thonglongyai
GTTACAAACTTCTGGCTGAGCAACCCCAAGCCTGGCACTAGCAATAGCCAGCCTTGGTTTACAGTTTGGCTTCTTGCGGCACCTCCAAGCCCAGTGTGGGTGGTCCCCATCTGAAGAATGCTTTATGGACTGCCATGGGGTCCCTCTCAGGAAGCCCAAGGGATGGCATGCCTGGTGGCTAGGTTCAAACACAGTTTCATCCAACATGCCTGTGGGGAGGACACACCCAAAGGATAGACTGGGCAGGCATCAGAGCCTTGCTAAGATGAACTGAATTCTGCTCAGGATGTCAGTCCCTGCACAAAAGCTCCACTCTAGTCATAGTCAGTGCTCACAACCAATCAGCCCAAGGGCCAATTGCTCCCACTGATGTGCCAACAGCAACCAAGGCTCCACTACAACAGGAGGGTAACACAACCCACATAGGAGACACACCTGGAATACCCAGATCAGGTGACTAGGAAGGTTAGACCACTGAGCCACACAGGACACCTACTATATAAGTTCACTCTATTAAGATTGGGAGACATAGCATCCCTACTGAATACACAGAAACAAACACAGGGAGAAAGACAAAATTGGAAGACAGAAAAACACGTCCCAAATAAAAGAACAGAACAAAAATCCAGAGGAAGAACTAAAAAAAAACAAAAAATACAAAAACAAAATGGGGACAAGCAATCTATTAGACTTGGAGTTCAAAACACCATTTATGAGGATACTCAATGATCTCAGGGAGAATTTCAACCAATAAATAGGAAACATAAAAATGAAATAGAAAACAGAAAATAGAACCAGTCAGAAATAAAACATGCAAAATTGAAATGAAGAATACCTTAGAGCAGGGGTCCCCAACTCCCAGGCAATGGACCAATACATGTCTGTGGCCTGTTAGGAACTGGGCCACACAGCAGGAGGTGAACAGCAAGTGTGGGAGTGCAACTTCATCTGTATTACAGCTGCTCTACATTGCTTGCATTACCAGCTGAGCTCTGTCTCCTGTCAGATCAGCAGTGGCATTAGATTCTCATAGGAACGTGAACACTATTGTGAACTGCACATGGGAGTTATCTAGGTCGCATGCTCCTTATGAGGATCAAATACCTGATGATATGAGGTAGAGCTGAGGCAGTGATGCTAGTGCTGGGAAGCAGCTGCTAATACATATTAACATTAGCAAAGAGGTTTGACTACACAGAGACCATAATAAACCAATTACTTGCAGACTCAAATCAAAACTCTCTGAGTGGTGACAGTTACGCTGCATCTGGCACTTGAATCATTCTCTGCCTGCCCCCTTACACCTGCACCTCAGTCTGTGGAAAAATTATCTTCTACAAACCTGGTCCATGGTGCCCAAATCTGGCACTTGAATCATTCTCTGCCTGCCCCCTTACACCTGCACCTCAGTCTGTGGAAAAATTATCTTCTACAAACCTGGTCCATGGTGCCAAAAAGGTTGGAGCCTGGGACTTCAGAGAGGATTAGTACTAGATTAGATAAATCAGAGGATCAAATCAGTGATTTACATGATAAGATAGCAGTAAACACTCAATCAGAATAGCATTAAGAAAAGAGGATAAGAATGAGGATAGTTTAAAGGGCCTCTGGCACAACATTAAACATATCAACTTCACATCATAGAGTACAAAAAGAACAGAGAGCAAGAAACTGAAAATCTATTTGAAGGAATAATGACAGAAAACTTTCCTAACCTGGCAAAGTATATAGCCGTACAAGACCATGAATTACAGAGAGTTTCAAAATAGATAAACCTAAAGAGGTCCACACCAAGACATATTATGAATGTCAAAGGTTAAAGACAAAGAAAGAATCTTACAGCAGCAAGAGAAAGGCAGTTCGTTACCTACAAGGAAACTCCCATAAAACTGTCAGCTGATTTCTCAAAAGAAACTTTGCAGGCCAGAAGAGACTGGCACAAAATATTCAAAGTGATGAAAAGCAAGGACCTACAACCAAGATCACTCTACCTAGCAAAGCTATCATTAAGAATTGAGGGGCATTTAAAAACTAAAAGAGTTCATCACCACCAAACCAGAATTACAGGGATTCTTAGAAGGACTTTTTTAAGAGGAATAAATAAATAAATAAATAAATAAATAAATAAATAAATAAAAAGATAAATATGAATAATAAAATGGCAATAACTATATTTCTATCAACAATTACTTTCAATGTAAATTGGTTACATATTCCAATCAAAGGGTAGGCTGAATGGATAAGAAAACAAGCCCCTTACATGTGATGTCCCTAAGAGACTCACTTCAGATCAAAAGACATACACAGATTGAAAGTAACAGGATGAGAAAAAGATATTTCATAAAAATGGAAAGAAACAAATTTAAAAAGCTAAGGTAGCAATACTTATAGCAGACAAAATAGATTTGAAAATAAAGGCTATAGCAAGAGACAAAGAAGGACACAATGATTCCATAACTGGGATCTGAAGAAACGTAAAACACTACTTTAAGAGGGCATGTGCATCAATATGTTCATTGCAGCCTGTTCCCAATGGCCAACACGTGGGTGCAGGTTGGGTGTCTGTCAATGAACAAATGAATAAGGATTAGGTGGTACATATATACAACGCAATATTGCTGGGCAATGAAAGGGAATGGGTTTTTGCCATCTGTGGCAGCATGGATGGATCTGCCATCCATAGTGCTGAGTGGAGTATGGCTGACAGAGAAAGACAGATGCATTGTGATTTTGATTATATGTGGAATCTAAAGAACAAAATTAACAAAAACAGAAACAAACTCACAGATACAGAGACTTTCACGGTTTCCAGATAGGAGGGGTTTTGTGATGGGTGAGTAAAAGGAAGGGATTGAGAAGTACAAATTGGTTGTTACAAAGTAGTCCTGGGGATAGAGGGTATAGCATAAGGAATACAGTCAATAATATTAAATAACTATGCATGGTGTCAGATGGGTACTCAGGTATCTGGGTGATAGACAGGAGGGGGATTGGGAACAAGGTGAAAATGGTGAAGACATTAAGTACAAATTGATAGATATAAAATAGTCATAGGGATGTAAAATAAAGCATAGGAAATGTAGTCAATAATACAGTAATAACTATGTACAGTTCCAGGTGGGTACTAAACTGGTAAGGGGGGTGACTTCTTAAATTATAGAAGTGTCTAATCACTATGTTGTACACCTGAAATTAATGTAAAATAATACTGAATGTAATTGAACAATTAGAAAAGGAGGAGGGGCTGCAGTAAAGGGGAAGAAGAGGTTCAAATTCCCAGGTATAAAACAAATAGGTCATGCAGTTGTAGTGTACAACACAGGAATATAGCTAATCATATTGTGATAGTGTGGTACAGTGTCAGATGGTTGCTGGACTTATCACGGCAATCACTTCTTTAGGTATATAAATGTTGAATAACGATTTCATACACCTGTCACTAATGTAATATTGTATGTTAGCTATATTTTAATAGAAAATCTTAAAAAGTAATGAAAAAATCATAATTTTTCCCTTGACTTCAAATGAGTGAACAACACTATCACAACCAGTGTGAATAGTGTGTATGAAGATAGGAAGTTTGATTTCTCTCAAATAGCAAAAACTGGTAATATAGGCAAGAAATTCAAAGATGAAGAATTTCAAAGTTTTACAAACTTGCCTTTTCACAACTTGAGAATTTTGTTACGTAAATAAAAGTACTTCAAGCTCCCCAGAGCCAGTGCTTTGTAACACAAGATGGAAGTAAGTGGGCAGCTTACACAATATAGATGGCGCTCAAGGCAGTTTTCAAAGGAAATAATATAGGTCCAAGAAGTCTGTGCCCAATACCCAAAATATCATTTCAACCCCAAGAGTTAGATAGTCTAAATTAAACTTAAAAATACGCTTAACAAATTTAATCTTTAGTGAAATTTAAAAAGACATCCAAGTACTGAGACTTAATAAATACTCCCCGCTCAGCCCATACTCAAAGTAGCCCAAAACGTTGCCTCTCATTAGCAACTATTTTTGCTATTATGTCTCCAGATACTGATTTATAAATGTTTTCAAGTAAACATTACTTGCATGTGATCATTCACATTCTATTATGATAGTCTTATGTTATTTATTATCCTCTAAATATTCTGTTTATAAGTCAACAGCAATTACTTTTTCAGACATTCTATAAATAATCTCAAAAATTAATATATATGAGTATCTATACACATATGTGTGCATGTGTTTGTGATGTGTGAGTGCGTGTGTGTGCAGACATAACTCAGATGCAAATGCAAAAAAGAACAATTATCTCACTATTTGTGTCCTGTTGTATTTCAAAGTATTTATAAAAAAAAATAAAATCTAAAACATTATTTTAATTTTTACAACCATAGTAAGCAATTTTAATAATAATTTCTTTTCAAAATTTTCATCCAAACAGGAAAACAGTATTCTTTGATCATTTGAAATAGGTTTTATTGTTTTATATATTTGAAGTGCAAAGATTTGTACAACTGTAGGAAAAAATGGATTCTAAAAATTTTTAATAAAAGAGAATGCATAAAAATGGCTTTTCACAAAATTATTTAGATATTTATTTTAAGGTATTTTCCAGTGCAATTTGGGACTTCTAAATTTTAAAGCTCAGGCCCAATTAGGCCCAAAAGGAGAGCATGGTAGAGCACTTTAAACAGCCTACTGCATTCATTTATTGTTCAGTTCACAGTCTCTGAATACAACACAATCCTCAAACAGAGTCAGCTTTCATAATTCAGCAGTACAAAGTCTGCAAACACATGTAACCTAGATCCATATTTCCCAGTGACAGCATATGATAGCAGAATGTGAAGTATTAATGCTCGTGTCACTACAGTCCTACACTCTACTGCACTTTAAGAGAAAGCAGCTGCTGAGATGAAATGTGTGCCAACTGTCTGAAGACAGAAACATAAGAAACATTCCTTCTGTTACAAAGGGAAAGACACACACAAACAGACTTGATTTTAGACCCAACAAGCACAAAGTTTCTTAATTTTTACCTTTTAAATTTCTCAAAAACAACAACAACAACTACAACAACAACAACAACAAAACCCACCAATTCTGTATAAGCAGAATGATATGAATTTTAGAAAATCCTATCTTCCTTCTCATGAAAGCAACCCTAAGAAGAGGTTATAATTATCCATCCACAAGTGAAAAGGTGGAAATTTCATCTCTTACAATACACACTGTATATCCAATGAAATCACGCCTATAGAAATATAATTGCTACCTATGTAACAGATAACATGGATCAAATGTGCATTTTCATACTAATAACATATGGTCCTCAAGCCTCCCAAGAATACTTGCTTTGGCATCTTCATAAAATTATTATCTTGAAATAATCATCCGAAATCTTTGCTCTAACACATTCACATAGAAACCAGAGGTAAAGTCTACAAATCTGAAAGTAGCATTTTTCTTTTTCCTGCTATAAAGATTGGCAATGTTAAAGAACCATGGTATCCTGATTAGTACAAGATACCTTCTTGATGTTACAGTGCAAAATGAACCAATGTAGCATACTGCTATCTTTTAAACACAGCTCTACAATAACAATAAGTGTGTGACACAATTTGAACTGTTTGGTTATAATTCACTTAAAAACTAGTACAATCTCATTGACCCCCTTATCAAACAATTTATTGTGCATTTGCAGACCGGACAATGAAATAGAGGAGGTAAAGTATTAACGGTGACACTATTTGGCAAGCTTATAGTGCAGTTCATTCAAAAGGCAATTTTAAAATTGAATGAAGAGGTTTGACTAGGCAATAAAAACAGCCACAATGCCAGTGAACAGTACTTAGGAGGAAAGCCTCTAATTATCCTATTTATAAATCAACAGCAATTTTACTGATGACTTCTTCTCAAAGTTGATTAAAATAATGTCAAAAAATTTTCAAACTAGATCATATGTATTTTATTAAACCATAATTTAAAATATTATTGATTGTTTGAAAATGATAAAAACTTAAGAGTAAGAATGAGACAGCACTTCTGAAGAGAAACATTCATATGACTCTCTACAACATAATTATAGTCCTGCCCTTGGGGAAGGGGATTTTATTTTATAATGAGAATGTTTACACTGTTATGGGGTTCAATCTATCTGGGAGGGAAGGTTAAACTTCTTTCCATTAAAGACAGCCTTATAATGAAAAGCTCTGTAAGGAGAATGGAGTCTAATATAGTAGATGTAATGGCCTATTAAATGATTCACACACAAAAATGAATCAAATTCATTGTATCTTACTGCTGTTTTATGACAAAATTGTTGAAAAATAAAACTATTGTCAAGATAATTGCATATTACATAGGCTGCATTACTGTAAGCAGTACTCTTATTGGATGACCTAGACTCTAATTTTTAGGTACATTAACAGGACATTACATTTTAAATACTTTACATTATTGGAACATTTTAAAGGAATCTCACTTTTACTCCATTGGCGAAAATCAATTTAGGCTTAAAGTCATACTGCAATTGTGCATCATTCTTTTTCAATTAAAAATTTCCATACATCCTTTATGATGTCATTCTTACATTCCTGCAACAGATGCTTGTTTATATACCAATTTACTAAACTGCTGATGTACTGGTATTACGCTATTGTAGATGTAACCTCTCTGCCTAGTTTACATTCCCAGATCTCCTCTCAATAAATGTGTACTTTCAAAAATTATTTGCCTCTTTAACAATAATTTCTAATTACGAAACAATCTACTCTATTGAAAAACAACAAAAAACAAAATGCCTATATTTTTAGAGTGGATAATTAAATACACATTTCTGGAAAGAATGATATTCTTAACATCATTTAAAAATTTAAGAAATGGAGTGGCTCCATAAATGAGTTTAAACACAATTTTAAAATGTATGATAGGGGAAGCCGGGATGGCTCAGTGGGTTAAACGCTCACTTTGCAGTGCCGGGGACCCAGGATCGAATCCTGGCCCCGGCCCATGCGGACCCATGTGCTGAACTGGGGAGTTCCCCCAGTTCAGTTATCTCTCTGTCTCTGTCTCTGTCTCTCTCTCTGTCAAAAAAAATATATATATATACATATATATATATGTAATTAAAAAAAAAAAAAAGTATGTTAGAAGGTATAATTCCAACACCAGATTATTAATTCTGCCCTCTGAGAACCTAGCAAGAAATCTCTCAGACTAGCTGTATACCACAGCTGCTTATTATTTAAGTGGAGCCAAAGCAATATACTGTATAATACTGTACCCATTTTTTAAAGCAGTACTATAACAGTAGTAATCAAGCCATATGTATAATCTATCAGCATTAATTATTATGCCTCTGTAAAGGTTCATAATAGAACCATCAAAGTCTCCTACAGATTAAAATTTAGCTAAATGAACTTTAAAAACATCTACCCATTTGGAAAAACATATATAGATATATATCGGATTTGTGGATGAACACAAACTGAAAAACTACTTTCTGCATATCATCAGTACTTAATTTGAATAAAGTGATGCTGTGATTCTTTTAAAGGAAGCTCTTCATTTTAAAGACATTTATCTCTGAATATATATGTGTGAAATTCTGGCACTGAAATTTTCATAAGGCTCTTGAAGGAAAATTGTCATGTTGGATAAAACATTAAGCTGTACAACCTCTTTTTCAAAATAATTTTCTGTTACAACTGAAAAATATTTTTGTCCCACATATAAACAAATTTCTTCTCATTTTACAACCTAGATTGCCTGTTAGTAGCAAATTTTGCACTCAAGTTACAAAATATTTTGCTTTATAAAAAAAAACACCTTTACTGAAAAACCTTTAACTGATTACACTGCCGTTTACACGGAATACGGGTTAGCCTCTCTCTCTGGTCTAAGTCAGGCTTACTGAACTCTGCAAGAGGAAATATTTTTAAGTTTCATTTCTTCCCATTCCTTCCCTCCCTCTGAAGGACATTGGAGTAAAAGCTGTTGAGCTTTCTAGAGAAGGTGTCTTAGGGCTGAAGGTAAAGTAAGAAAGACAAAACCAAGGTGAATAAATGCCTGCAATAGGCTTTTCCTTTATTTTTAAACTTTAATATTTTACTATCAAAGAACAAAATCCAGAAATATAAGTGAAAAAAATAGCAAAAATTTCCCCAACATGTAGTGCTGTTGAAATTGCCTACTTTGGATTTTTATAGAAGGGAAATAGTTACATAATGTGGCCGGGCATCAAAAAGGTACAAAGAGGGGAAGCCGGGATGGCTCAGTGGGTTAGGCGCTCACTTTGCAGCACCGGGGACGAGGATCGAGTCCCGGCCCCGGCCCGTGCGGAACCATGTGCTGAACTGGGAGCTCCCCCAGTTCAGTTCTCTCTCTGTCTCTGTATCTCTCTCTCTCTCTCTCTCTCTCTCTCCTCTGTCAAAATAAATAAATAAATAAATAAATAAAATATATATATATAAAAAAAAAAGGTACAAAGAAGTTCTGAAAGAGTGGCCCACCTTACCACAGTGGCAGTGGTCAGAATATTACGCAGGCTGTACTCCCGCCCACCGCCCCCACCCCCCCAAAAAAAAAATCCAGCCATAAATGCCTCTGTTTTTCATACTGCAAGTCCGGATACTTCCCAAACCGCCCTTATATAATACTAAGGAAACCATACAGCAGGACAGGGGAAAACTTTCAAGGGGAACATACAGAACATACAAGAGGGCTCCTGCAATAAGGAAGCACTCAGCCCCTACCTCCCTCACCCCCACTCCCCCCATAAAACATGAAGCAAAAGGGGAAAAGGAGTGGAGTAAAAGGCAAGGGATAGGAAGAGGTGGGGAGGAAAAGAGGTGAGCTGGGAAGAGGAGGAGAAAGCACAGCTGAGAGTGGGAAAAAAGAAAGCTACTTATGGGAATGTGTGTTTGTCACACATATCCATGCCCTTACACAACAATCTGTCTGAAAGAAGCCTGGGCCACTGTGTCCATATTTTCCCTGACTGGGGATTCAGGGGCACAGAGAAAGCCTGTCACAATCGCTTATGGGTATACTGTTAATGTACTTTAAGGGTTATTCGAAGATGGATTTCTAAATTCCAACAAAAAGCCCCTTCTGTTGTCTTATTTCTTTACAGAAGGAGACTTATCAAAAGGAAAAAAAAAAAGAGCAAACATGTAAGGGAGCACAATATTAGTGTGGATGCATTTGTAGCATGGTAAATAAACACAAATACAGTAAACTCTCTGTTAACCGGAACTCAAGCAACTGGCACTCTCAAACAACTGGCAAACATTTTTTCCTGGTTGCTTGAGATTTTGCCAGTTGCTTGTGTTCTGGTTAATGGAGAGTCTACTTACATTAATCCAGCATCTACCAATTTCTGTGGGTGCTGGTTAACTGAGAGTCTCCTCTATCTAGGTAATCTGAACCAAAACCCTGATGTCATTTAAAGGAAGATGATAAATAAAATGCAACACACACACTGTCATTGGCTAAGTCAGTAAATCTTTGCCCTAAAGCATTTTATTAAGAAAAAAAGTGGGAAACCTGGGATGGCTCAGCAGGTTAAGGGCTCACTTTGTAGCCCCTGGAACTGATGATTGAATCCCGGCCCCAGCCCGTGCGGACCCATATGCTGAACTGGGGTGTGCTTCCCATGGGGGAGGCCCCCAAATCAGTTCTCATCTCCTCCCACCCCACTCCACACCATTGAGCCACTGGCTTGAGGGGGTGTGTCTCCCAAGGGGGAGGTCCCCAGCCCAGTTCCCGCCCTGTGCACCCCTGCCCACACATGTGGGACAAAAACCGTGTCAAAAACTGATGACATACAACTATGGAGACTGCTCTAGGGCCCTCCCCCTTCTCTCTGTCTCTCTCTGTCTGTCAAAAACAATAAAAGAAAAAAAGAAAAAAAAGAAAGTACTTGGGTCGAGTATGCTGTTTTGATGAGTATGGATGAGAAGATGTCTAGTTATGCTGAGTCCTTCTTCTACCTCTACACTGTTCTTTGTGACAAGGTGGTTGAAAGTAAAACAGAGGTATGAAAAAAGCTGTACATATCCACCCATACAGTTAAACAGTACAATGATTAAAGGCATACATACCATAGCCCTTAGAAGTGGTTTTGTGTAACGATCTCATACTATAGATAAATAAATTAAGGCAGAGATAACCTGCCTTGCCCAGGATACAACACAGCAAGTAATGACAGAGTTGAGAATCCAGCCCAGGTTTTCTGACTCCTAGTCATAGGTTTGTAGACTTTAACAACCAGCCTTTAGCAGTAAAACATTTTCATCTGGATCTTACCTGATGCTGATCATCCCTGAGGGATTATCATTTTTTAAAAGGAATTACACACACATTCTCTCTCTCTCTTTAGCTTTCTCTCTTTATTTCAATTAGAGAAAACTCTGTTTGCCTTTGGTTTTCAAATTTCTAAGTATGGAGGGAGGGTCAAATATATGGAGATGGAAGGAGAACTGACTCTGGGTGGTGAACACGATGCAATATATAGATGATGTATTATGGAAGTGTACACTTGAGATCTACATAATTTTACCAACCAATGTCACCCCCAATCAATTAAATAATATATACATACACACATACATACATAGTGCAAAAAAAAAGGACGGACTGTGAAAAAAAGTTGGAGTCCTCCATCTCCTGTGTTTGCCTTAAAAGTATACACTGGGTGCAAAAAAGTGCAGAATACTGCCTACGGCTTAGATTTACAAACTAAGTGACAAGAAAGTCAGTACCTCACCCCACTGGCCCAAATGACAATGTGGTTTGGAGACACAAACCTGAAGCCCAAATGCCTACTGACACAGTCAGAAAACCCACAGAGCTCCACCTGTCTCTCTTGGAATACTGTCTCTGGTATCCTGAGCTGCCATGGAAGAGGTCCAACTATCTTAAGAAAATCATGTGACAGAGGTCCCATCTGAGTTCAGATTTCCACCATTCCTGGTGAGGGAACAGCCAAGTTAGGGGATCCTCACAGACCCTCCTCCACACCTGCTCATCCACCACCTGAGGACCACTGAGTTACCACAATCAACACCAGGGAACAAAAGACTCAAACTCCTGATTCACAGAATCCCTCAAGTGTAAAAAAAGAGTTGTTCACAGACATGAAGTTTGGGAGTAATTTCTTATGCAACTATATATGACCAGCACAGGACCTTAGTTCTCTCAACTGTAAATTTGGGGAAATGTTACCAGAGGATTCTTGTGAGGATTAAGTGAGAATGTGAACAGTGTCCTTATCTGATTCATAAGAGAGCTACCAAAATAATTCATAATAATAACCAAAATAATTCATAGTAATAACAGTCATGAAACCTCTTTCCAACACTGAAAACACTGCACCTATCCCAGATGGTCATCAGAACAAAAAAGTTCTAGTTCTGGCCCTGCCCCTGGTGAGCTACATACTTTTGACAAGTCAAAGAACCTCACCTCATTCACTGTTGTCTTTTCCAGGAGTCATAAAGGAAAGGCAAAAATGAGTGAAGAGGCTGGGGTAAGATACAGGTTTTAAATGTTCTTTTGAACATTTTTAAAGCACAAAACAAAACTCCTAGGGATATCTTTAAATTCCACACAGAATATAATCTCTACCTTTGATTAAACACATAGTTTTCTTGTTCTAGCTTTTATTTACATTTTGTTTCTGATATAAATATATGTGAATAGAGAAATACTTTTCTACTGCAAGAAAATACCATATTTTAAGAGAAACAACATTACAAGGGCCAAAACGAGTGGGGAGAACCTGGTTGAACTAGTGAAAACTTTTTCTGGCCAAGTAGGCAAACACCACTAATCTCTTGCCAGTTTGTGCCATGAGCTGTGATAACCAGCATTTCCTCATCTTTTGACTTTTACGAGAATCCAGAAAGGTCCAGCTCCTGGGCAAGCAGCTGGACTCTCCAGTTCAGCATCTAGAAGCCCTCTTAGATTATCCTTATCATGCTTTACATATGACCTTAAACAAACTGTTTAACTATTTTTTGGTTTCAATGCCCTTTCCTGTAAAATTGAGAGGTAAAAGGTAGTCCAAAGTCATTCAAACTCTAAAATTGTAGTATTCCCTTTATTCATCAGGACTGTCCACAGGAGGACTGAAGAGAAGGTTGAGTTCAGACAATATGCATATGCCAAATATGTGCAATTATATATTACTTTATATAAAAAATAACATAATTTTTATTATGACTAAAGAAAAAATATGGATTACATCTGGGACAGCTAATTTGTCTCTACCTTAAATGAGCCTTAAATATGATCCTTAAGAATAGAGCTAAAAAAAAATGTTTGAGAGCAACCCATAGTACAAAATACACGCTATATACTTACCTGGCAGGGGAGACGCCATGATCACAAAATACACGCTATGTTGTAGCCTGTATATATATATATGCATAACATACACACACACACACACACGTGAATGAAACAAGTTTTATACGGTATTATTTACCTGTACTATTTGGAGTACTCTGTAAATATCAATTTTCTTTCTTAAGATTCAGTTATGAATCAGGACCCACCACACTTATCTACAAAAATCACACCCGTCCCTCAGAATTTACAACCCATTCTTTAGATTTCATTTTTTAAATTGTTCTTGAAATATCTAATATCTCCCCCAACTAAATGGTAACTTCCCTCATGCCATGTCTTTCAAAAATTTTAAGCTATAAAACAAGAAGTGCAGACATATATTTTCTTCTCCTGTTACGCTACTTTCTAGACAAGAAGTAACACTAGTTTATTTGTGGTAGGTATGCCATTTATAAACAGCCTTGCTTTCATGTTCATTTTTTCTATTCACTAAACCAATGATATAAAAACTTTAGAGTGCATTAAAAATCACCTGAAACATTTGTTAAATATGTAAATAATCAGGTTCCAACCCAAGATATTTTAACTCAGGGTGTCCCTGGTAGCCTCTAGGAATCTAACATTTTGAACCTTGGTCATTTTTAATCTTAGTTATTTTGATCTCTGTGGTCATTAGACTAAACTGGCAGCTTTTGCTCTAAACATATGAAGGTTTAAAACAGGAATGAGCAAACTTTCTATCCAGAACCAGATCACAAATATGTTAGGCTTGCAGTCCACAGGGTGTCCACTCTAAGAACTCCATATTGCTGTTGTAGTGTGAAAGCACTCACAGACAATTTGTAAATAAATGGGTGTGGCTATGTTCCAATAAAATGGCATGTACAAGAATAAGTGGCCAATTTCTGTCCAGTTTGTTGAACCCTAGTCTAAAATCTGAACTAAAAATTGGTATTCTTATGTAAGGCACAATAATCAGATCCATTGGTCTTCGATGTCTTGTCACGCCGTTTGACAAAAGATCAAAAATCAGAACCAGGCGCATTGGAAAATATGCTTTAGGCAATTAGTGACATCAAGAATAGTGCTATTCTGTTCACAGTGGCTAGAACATGGAAACAACCAAAATGCCCTTTGATAGATGACTGGATCAAGAAGGTGTGGTACATTTACACAATGGAATACTACTCAGCGATAAGATAAAATACAGTCATTTGTGAGAACATGGATGGACCTTGAGACCATCTTATTAAGCGAAATAAGTCAGACTGAAAGAATCC
>PVKE010042765.1:0-13621 GCA_004027555.1 Craseonycteris thonglongyai
TACTTGAAGCTAACGAAGACTAAACAACGCTCTGTCCTGACTGATTCCCATACTGAAGACTCATTATTATTATCTTTGTCAGGATATACACCTAATTATGATTCCTTGGTTAGAGACATGCAAACTCAGTATTCCCATTAATGTTAAGGCAACAAAGTAAATTCTAAATCTGTCTTTATCTGTAGCTACTTTGAATTAATAAATATTGTTAATAATTATCCATGTTCTTTTAATTCCCCTGGATGTGAGTTTTTTGGCCCTTTAAATAATTATTGTTGTTGCTTTTTATGTAGGTAGATAAGCCGTATATCTGTATTTCAGTACGAGGTGTACTCAGCGAGCTATTGATAGATTAGCAAAAAGTAAGTCATATTATTCTTTCATGATAAATTTTCCTGGTCAAAAAAAAAAACGCAAAAGTGAAATATTGAAATCAAATTATCAGCCATACTGTGCATTTTTATAACAACTTTTTCATATTTACGAACAAATAGTACGACAACTTATACATTGCAGTTGATAAAAAAATTAAATTGCATTTTAAGTTAGTAAAAATCTATCTTGAAAAAGTGTCAGAAAATCGAATTTCTTAGGTACCGCATGTACGGAATGCTGCTATCAAAAGTTGGGTCTGGAAATTTATTTTCTTCATGAGCCTATATCTCGAAAACTTAATAAGTGATTTAAAAAATAAAAAATAGTTTTGAACATATATTTTACTTATCTACCCATACTTCGCTGGAATGTACCTTATACTGAAACACAGTGTATAAACATAGTACCGGTATGCATGTCACACCCCTTCTTCCCCCTTAGACTATGCCTATGACAATAAGTCGATCGCGACACACTTTTAAGATAAAAAGTAGATCTTATATACAGAAAAGTTGGCCACCCCTGCTTTAGATCATGTGGGACAGGTTAAGTTATATTTCCAAGGTTCACCCATCAGGACTAGCTCAGCATGCTTTCCATGATACCATATTGCCTCCCTACCAGCCATTTCCATTAGGCTAATGTTGAAACTAAACACAGAAAAAATAAAATAAAAAATAAAACCAACATTGGTATTAGCCTGAGAATTGGGGAACTACCACTGTTAAATAGTTACCACATCCTGGGCACTGTGCTGGGTAAAATGTATCATGGTAAGAAGTGAGCAGTGCCTGTAACCAGCCCATCCAGCTATTGCCTCAAAATTGAATAAGAGCGATTATTATACCAGATAACATAATACCAGAGCAAGAGACTTCTTCATACTCCACTCTGGGAGAAAAACTGTAGGTAGTTCTTTCCTTCCACATTTCATGAGGCCATTGGATTGTGATGTGGTGATGTTGTACCTTCTCACAGCCTAAAGCTTGAGACTGAAACGAAGGGGAAAGCTCTGCTCTGTCAGAAGATAAGTGTTCTTTTCCAGCTCTGTTGCCAACTCTCTCTGTGATCCTAAGAAAGTTGGTCATCACCTCAAATCCTTGACTTTCTCATGTAAAAAAATTAGGAGGCTGAAGGAATATTCCTCCCCTTCTAAGAGTTTACGATTCTAAGTGTAGGCAGCCCTTGACAAATCCTTCCAAGGTTTAGCAGAGTCCTGAACATTTGTGAAGAACACAGTTCATTCTGCACAGATAACTAAGTAGAGAAATGGGCTCAGTAAAGAGACGGTTCTCAGTTTAAAGCCTCAGCATATTAGTTCTGTGCTCTTAGTGATCTCAGATCTAATAAGTATTTAGTCTTCCCAGAAACACATGCAAACCTGGAAATTTGCCACACAGATATCATTGGATGCACAGTTTTGCCTTTATCAATTTCTGCTATTTTCAAAATGCAAAGATACATTTTGATAACCAAATGATGAGATCACTTTGAGTAAGTCAACTGGATGGGTCAGAATGATGTCCCTCCATCAGTCCTGCCCATTTACCTGTTTACCTTGTGTGTTCCCCACAGGAGATTTTGCTCAAAGAAGCACACAAGGCTCCTCCTGTCTTTGAAGTGACTGCAGAAGTTGCTCTGCAGCAGAGAAACCAGTAGTTTATAAACAGTAATTTGTGTCTACTGCCAGGCTTTCTTTTACCCCCTGAAACATTTTATTCCACAGAGAGCAAATTCAGCAGAAGTTAACAGACACTTCAAAGGCTAAAATGCAGAGTAGTTACTCAGATATCAAGACTGCTGGCTCAAGTAAAACCAGCTTTCAGGCTGCCTGAGTACTTTCTCTTGAAGACTCCCCTATATCTACTCTTTCCCCTTCTTCCACTTGGATGTACAGCTCTGGGAGCTCTGATTAGCCAATTAATTTCTTCCCTTTTATGGAACACCTGTAAGAGTGTACTTATTTGCTCAGAGTTCCTTATTTTGATAAATGTAGTAATTATACTATTCTTCCTCTTAGAAAGTGCTATATCCTAGCCATTGATGATCATATCTTCCTGGCTTTGAATTTGATCTACTTGCTAATCCCTGTCTGCCCTGTCTTTATCAAAACTGAGGATATTATACCATCGAATGTTGGGAGAATAAATTACTTGATATATAAAGAGAAATTTAAAAATACTGTATGTGCAAAAATAAATGTTCCAATCACTATTATTTCAAGATATTTCTGGATAAATATATCTACAATGTGTATGGAATATGCTGAGAAACTCATATAAGTACTTATTTTATTCACTTAAAATTAGTAGAAAATATTTTCTTGCTATGTTAAACAAGAATGACCTATTATATTCCTTAGAAATCACCAACAAGTTTTATATTTGTAGACTAGAAGTATACTTTACAATTACTGTCTCTCTGAAGAGATCTATATTCACAATTAATAATCATCCTTACGCAGAGCTTTTACCTTGAACCTTAGCATCCCTGTACAGAAAGGGAGAAGAGTCACTTACTGATCCATCACTGCCCCCTACAGTATAAAATTCCCACTGAGATAAACCTGTCAGAACTTAACAAAAATGCAAACACAAACCAACAACCATGAGTACCATTTGGAAAGCTTCATTTGGAGGCTTAGAAATAAGCCACAAAAAAAATACTAAAAAGTACATCATTGCATAATTCCATTAGAAATATGGAGTCGCTGTTGCAAGCCACTCTGTAATAATGTAAGTATCAAAACCTGTGCAACATTCAGACGTTTTGACTCAGAAAATCCACTTGTGGAATTTGGTCCTAAGAAAGTAACCATAATATGGAAAAAGGTTTTACATCAGGTTGCTATTCACAGTGTTATTTATAACAGTAAAAAATTATTTAAAGACATAATCTAAATAGGAGAATGTTTGAATAAACCACAGAATATTGTGTAGCCATTAAAAAATCATGTTTATATTATAAAATATGTAATAACATGGGAAACTGCCTCACTGTTATGTTTGTAAGCAAACAACAAACAAAAAATAACACAAATTATTACTTCAGTGGAAAAACACTAGATGGGAAAACACTAAAATATTAAAACTTTCTTATGTGAATCAACTATACATGTCTTCCCCTATCCCATTCTTCTTTCTCTTTTTTCTGTACTAAACAAAAACAAAAACAAACAAACAAACAAAAATTAGTGGTTATACTAGTTTATGATGGGAAAAAGTAGTGAACTTAAAATAAAACTCTGGAAGGATTCATGAAAAGAAATAGCTATACCCAGGAAATTACGTATTGCAAACTCTAATGAAGTCCAGTTCATGTTTCTCAATACTGGGTTTTGCAAGTTATAATTACTAAAAAGACAGCTCAAAATGTGAAAACCTCAATTTGTGACAGTGACAAAAATCTCAGAGTTGATTCCTCAGTTCTTGGTGAGAACCAAGACAGGAATAACTGCTGTTAAGTATCTAAAAAGGTACCACTATATGGAGAAGTCTTAGAGGGTAAATGTAAATAATATAGCTGTCCTGCCTACCATCTCAGAGTGTAACTCCTAAAGTCAGTTTATTAGTCAAAATGAATGGACAAAAAATCTAGCTAATAGGAAAACCAGATAAAAGTTGCCTAAAATAGATTTCATTAGTATTATCAAGGCAAACAGTATTTTGAAAAGTCAGTTCTGCTCAAAATTTGTTTTATTTTTTGTTACAATGAACCATATTGTGCATGCCATTTTTTTTCTGTGATTTGAATTCAAACACAAGACCAAAAACAATGTGGAAATGATAATGACTAATAATAAATCACAGACCTTTTAGAACTGAAAGGAACCCCCTAATTTTACAGATGAGAAAGAAAATGAAATACTTGTCTGAGGTCCTGGAGAGATGGTATGGGAGCTGGGCCGGAAGCCAGGTCTCCTCAGGCCAGCTCAGTGTGACACTGAGTTCAGAGACTGGGACGCCATCACTTACAGTGGAATTTGGGCATCCGGCCAGCATACTCCCCAGCCTGGGATCTGGCAGACTCCCTTTCTTCGGCCCTGGTTCCCACTTAGCATTAACAGCTCATTAATACAAAGGGAAGAAAAGACCCTACTCTTTCAATGTCAACTATGTGTCAAGAACTTTGTACACTTTATGCAACTGCGTTTTGCTGCCATTGTAAACAGTAAATTAATTATTTCCTTTTAGTACTTGGAGAAAACAAAGCCCCCAAGAGTTTAAGTTGATCAAGATTTGGACTGTGCTGCCATTTGCCTGGTTGATAGTAATTGCTCCCACTGTTAGGCAGCTAAGTCAGAAAACATGGTACATTAGTCAGAGTTCTCCAGAGAAAAGGACCCAATAGAGTGGATGGATGGAGAGATAGATGATAGATAGATAGATAGATAGATAGATAGATAGATAGATAGATAGATAGATAGATAGACTGGCTTATTATAAGGAATTGCTTCATGTAATTATGGAAGTTGACAAATCCCAAGATCTGCAGTTGACAAGCTAAGAGTGAGGGGAGACCGGGGTATAGTTTCAATTAGAGTCCAAAGGTCTGGGAATGAGGAGAGCCAGGGGTATAAGTTCTAGTCTGAAAGCAGGGCAAGATCAAGACCCAAGAAGAGCCAGTGTTTTAGTTTGCAGGCAGTCAAGCACGAGCACTCTCTTATCCCTGGAGGGTCTGCCTTTTTGATCTATTCAGGCCTTTAAGTCATTGGATGAGGCCCACCCACACTGGGAAGGGCCACATGCACTCAGTCTGAGAATTCAAATGTTAATCTCACCCAAAACACCTTCACAGATACATCCAGAATAATGTTTGACCAAATGTCTAGGCACCCTGTGATCCAGTCAAGTTGACACATAAAATTAACCATCACATGTCATGCTTGCCAATTTTTTCAGGGGCTGGACCAGGAAGAAGCAAGCAAGGTACCTAGAGTGCAAGTTTGCTGAGGTACCCATTCTGTGATTCATACAGGCACCCTGAGTGCCTCACTTGTCTCATCCTAGTCCTGGCCCCAGGTCCCACTCAAAAGGGCAGATTCAAACACCTCTCTTAATTTGGAGTGTTTCATATTGGGGGAATGATTTCTACAATCATGTAAAACCATTCTAGATGAGATTTAGGTATGTAGAGTTTCTCAAGGAATTGATGGTAAAAAATATCTGAAATACCAACTATGAAAACAAGAAGGGTAATTATTTCTATGTTTACTATAGAATGGAATGGTAATCCACTTACATTTTCCACTGAAAGTTTTTTTGTAATTTAAATAGTATTTGTTGAATGTGCCCTTATTTATTTTTATTAAAATGCAAAAGTATTTTATAAAATCACAAACACAAATCTTTTGTACATTATAGAAAAATGCATAGCTATTAAAGATCAGGTTTGAGTTATTTTACTGTTTGCTAAAGGCCACTTGCTGCAAATTATCACAGTTTTCTTTATATTTAGTTATCTACAGTTCATTAATATATGATTTTACACAGTTATTGGGAGGGCTGAATGAACCTAATGAAATCATACAAATAAAAGCATGTTTTAAGCTACTACGTACAATATGGAAAGGTGTCACTACCATTAGCAGAATCACAGGACAACCTCTTACCTCAGTTCAAGAGACCTGTATCAATTTATATTCTCTACCTCGGTTATGAGTAAGTGTTTCCTCAAATACTGGGCAACAAAGGACATACAACGATAATGTTCTAAACTCAAGCCTGCAGATCTCCAAGAAATCAGGTAAATTTAAGGATTAAACTTTGGGAACCAAAGACATTCAACAAGCGTTGACTCAGTGGATTTTGTATTAATTCTATCTGGCTTTTGAACTACGTGTATATCTTGATATAAATGATTTTATATTTACCTTGTAAGGCAAGACTCTCTAAACAAACCTCTTCTTTAAAAATTGATTTGGATGAACAGATTGGCCTACTCTTTCATAACATAAAGGTCAAATAAACATACAAGTGTGTGTGTGTGTGTGCGTGTGCATGTGCATGTGCGTGCACATGTGTGCCTACTTGCATCGACCACCAGGGTTAAAACCCAAGTTCTACAGGTGACTAAGATATGATCCTGGGGGAAGCCGGGATGGCTCAGCGGGTTAAGCACTCGCTTTGCAGCCCTGGGGACCAAGGATCAAATCCTGGCCCCGGCCCGTGTGGACCCATATGATGAACTGGGGTGTGCTTCCTGTGTGGGAGGCCCCCAGTTTGGTTCTCGCCCCCCGGTTCAGTCCCTGGCTCGAGGGGGTGTGCCTCCCATGCAGGAGGCCCCCATCCCGGTTCCCGCCCTGCTCGGTCCCCACCCACCTGTGTGGAATGAAACCATGTTGAAAACTGATGACTGTCTCTGTCTCTCTCTGTCTGTCAAAAATCAATAAAATAAATCTTAAAAAAAAATTACGACTAGAATTACCATATGACCCAGCAATCTCTCTTCTGTGTATCTACTAAAAAAACTTGAAAACCTTAGTTCACGAAGATATATGTATCCCAATGATCATCGCAGCACTGTTCACGGTGGCTAAGTTGTGGAAACACCCGAAGTGCCCTTTTATAGATGACTTGATAAAGAAGTTGTGGTACATTTACACAAAGGAATACTACTCAGCAATAAGAAAAGATGAAATATAGCCATTTGTGACAACATGGATGGACCTTGAGATTATCATACTAAGTGAGATAAGTTAGACTGAAAAAAATCAAGAACTATATGACTTCTCTTACAGGTGGAATATAAAACTGAAAGTAACAAAGAAACAAAGACTCATGGACACAGGCAATAGTTTAGTGGTTGGCTGATAAAGGGGAAGGGGTTAGGGAGTAGGGAGGGGGGCATCAAATATATGTTTATGTAAGGAGAAATGACTCTGGTGGTGAGCACATAATGCAATACATAGACAATGTAATGTAGAATTGTACACCTGGAACCTATGTAATTTTTACCAATCATATGTCACCCCAATAGATTTAACAATTAGTAAAACAAAACAAAACAAAATGAAATAAACCAGAAAGTGATGAAAAGTAATTAGCACAGTGACTGGTATGTAGAATACCCTTAGTAAATGTGAGCTATTTTCATCTTTTTATCTTGTTCTCCTGTTCTTTCGTCTCTTTCTTCTTTACCACTCAAAATTTATAAACCAAAAACTGATCTCACAATTCCTAAAGTAATAAAGTTAATTTCCAACTTAGCAATGAACTCTTTTCTTAGAGTAAATGAGTAAAATACCAGTCAATTTCATCTGACAATCTTATACTTTTGATAAGTATTAAGGAGTCAAGATTAAAGAAATGGAAAACTGCTTATGTGAAGTAGCTAAAGAAGTTGGAGGGAAGCTGGGATGTCTCAGCAGGTTAAGCGCTCGCTTTGCAGCCCCAGGGACTGAGGATCAAGTCCCGGCCCCTGGTCTGTGCAGACCCATATGCTGGACTGAGGTGTGCTTCCTATGTAGAAGGCCCCCCAGTTCAGTTATTGCTCCTCTCTGTTTGGACCTTGGCTCAAGGGGGCTTGTCCCCTTGCAGGAGACACCTAGTTCCTGCCCTGCACGGCCCCTGCCCACCTGTGTGGAACAAAGACTGTATCGAGAACTGATGGCATGCGGCTGTGGAGATTGCTCTGGGCTCTCCCTCTTCTCTCTGTCTCTGTCAAAAACAATAAAAGAAATCTTAAAAAAAAAAAGTTGGAGATGGTGGCATAGAGAAAAGACAATGTGAAGGGGATATGAGCTGTCCTCAAATTCCTGTGGATTGGCTGTTAATCAGAAAGGTTAAAACATACCACACAGGCTCCAGAGGTCAGGGAGAGGACCAAGGCCAGGCATTACAGATGTGACTAGGCATTCCAGTGGAGCCTCAATTGGGATTTGGGGTTCCGCTGTGTGTCTGGTGGTCTGTGGCACCTGTTGCATGGAATTCAGGGAACCTGCTAATAGAATTTGTTTATGCAGTTGCCTGGGGAGTAAGGGACAGGGAGGTAGAGATGCATATTGGTACTGAAAGATTATAAGGCCTCCCCCTAAGGACTAGGCCTAACTTCTATGGGGACATGGGCTACTCATATAGGAACATAATGTTGGTGTCTTCAGTTGGGGTTAGGGTCTTAAGCCATACTGCTTTAGGTACCAAGTGACAAAGTTCAATGTCAAACTGAGGAAAGGGGTAGACTCCCCATTTCTGCACAGAATGCCACAATGCTCTGAGGCCATAAACCCTATGGACAATACAACCCAGGTTGGCCCCTTGAGTCTTTATAGCTTAGGGAGCCCAGAGAGGCTGCACCTGGACCTGAGAAGCAGCCTTTCATCGGGGCCACACTGCAGCAATAGAGGTAAGACATCTCCCTCCAGGGTGGTATATGTAGAGGAGTAAATGAAGAAGCCCTGATCAGCAGTGGAGGGAACAAGTCAGCAAACTTTAGGGCATAAATGCAAGGTAGGACTCTTCAAATGTGAGGCCATAGATTGGTAGTCTTGGGATATTTAAGTTACATCGGGAAGACAGCTTTTGACCCATGATAAAGAACAATTTTCTATGATTAATACAATCAAAGTTATTAAATAAAATCTGTCTTAATGAGTTTCTTGCTACTGAGCATGTTCAACTAAAGGTTGAGAGACTAAAACTCATTAATGCTTCAGAGAAAAGTTGCGCTTGACAGGGTAGATGATCTCTGGGATCTCTTCCAACTTTGGTCTTCTGTCATCTAATGATACAGCCAGAGAAGGCAAAGAAAAAACTGGATAAACATGGAGAGAAAATTCAAAGCTTAACTCCTGCCTGAAACTGAACAATTGTTTAATAGGAAGAAACAGGTGATTGGTGTATAATGAAATCATTTACATTTTTAAGTATTTAGGATGAATTCTTAAACATATGATGAGTTTTGATGCTTTCAGTGGCATTGAATTTGAGGAAGTTTATTTTATAAATTACTGAATATATTAATTGTCTATTGAAGTAAGTTACATAAAGATCATAGTACCCCACAAATGGGTCTCTTAGCACCCACAGCCTTAAAAAAATATTGAGGTGGAAAATTCCACTATAAAGTAACTTTTACATTGCCATCTGCTGGCTACTGCTGTAAGTGACAGAAATATAAATATAATCTCAAATCCTAATCAAGTTCCAAATGAAAATATTGACTGAATTTATAATTGATAGGAATCAAATCGCTTCACTAAGTACTCAAAAGGCAAATAACAGAGTAATTTTACAAGTCTACTGGGGATCCATGTGGTTGTTGCCATAGGTGGGAGATGTCCTACATGGACTTGATTTTAGATGTGAATTTTCCCAGTGGAGCATCCATGGCTAATATTGAAATAGTTCTTGAAAACGAGGTATCCTAACAAGCCATACAACGTGGGTTTATTCAAGCTTATCTTCAGCTCCCACAGAACTGTTTCCTTAAGAGTAACTGTAGATGTTTAATTTAGGAGAGCTGACTTAACTGTCACCTAGTGGTATAGTGTCATTTGTTACATTCACTGCCAAAAAATGCAAGTGGAAGGCAGAATATATTAGGCCAAACTATTTCAAGTACATAAAAGCCATGAAGTTAAACAGATAAATTACTTCAAATGTGCATGTCTTTGGTTTACATTTCTCAGTGTTATGCCCTAAAGAACACCAGGAACTCTATGTAGATAATTTGCTCCTCTCCCAACAGAGTTAATGCTCCCTCCTCGGCACTTTCATAGCATCTCGTTCACATTACAATCATAACGTGTTTAATACTGATTCATTATTTTTGTTCATATCTGTTGCCACACTGGACTGTAATATCCTTGAAGGCAAGTTTCATATACAATTGGCACTGGGTAGGCTCTCAATAAACAGTCATTGAGTTGAGGTCAAAAGAAGGAAGGAAGCGAAAGAGGAAGCAAAGAGTTCAAAGTCTCCAAAACCAGTTTTTCTATTCTACACTTCATGTTTTAGCTCTAGACTCAAATTTTCAAAAGCAAACCAGATTTTGTCATCTAAATGTTCAACAGAACATTCATGTTCAGCAATTTCCAAATGGATCCCACTGTCTTTGTACCTCGAACAGTTTTGCTCTTGCTACTGTAATTTCTCAGTTAAGACATAATCATCTGCCTAACCATCTCAGAGTCATCCTCTATTGCCTCATTTCCATAAATTGTGTCAATTTTACCAGAAGATACCTTCCTTTCTTAGTTCACTCCCTTGTTACCCCTTGTGTTATCTTAGCTTCCTAATTGGCTCCTAGTCCATAGCCAGGCACCCCAACATCTACCATCCATCTGCCACCAAAATTATCCTTCATACAGATACAACATTATCATCTAGTTTTAAGCTTTCAATGGCTCCCCATTTTCTACAAGACAAATCAACCCTGGCAGACACAGAAGTCATCATAATCTTCCCAAACTTACTTGTTTAGGTCTATATTGTTCAGGTCAGTTCCATTAACTCTAACCATTCTGAACTAATTGTCCTTTTCAAGTAGACCAATGATTTTCAATCCTGCTTACTCCCTATTGGTCATTCAATATATTTAGAATGTCCAGTCTCACCCCCGCCTGCCTTGGTCACTCTATGCCTACTGAATGTCTTTTGTGACACAATTCAGATGTTATCTTCTCCGTGATGTCTTCTCCAGAATATAAGTAATAGTAAATTTACCTGATAAATGTCAAAATACTCTGGCTTTCTGTCCCCATAGCACTTCTCTGAGAGCATTTAGTGGGACCACAGCTAGCTCATATGAAAGCTCTATGCCAACTAGGTAGAAGTGTCCTGTCTGGGCAGAGGCAACTCTGTGTCTGGTTCTAAGGTTTGACAAATGAAGTGTGGGCTGCATTTTAGCTTGGTCAGGTTAACTTGATGCTTTGGTCATGTTCACTTATGCGATAAAAAACCTTGTACATACTGGCCCTGAGAACTTATCACAATTATTATGATAGCCTTATTGATGTTTCAGTCTCGACCACCAGCTGGTGAGTTTTTAGAAGGCAATTAGATCAATTAAAATTTGTATTCTCAGAATATAGACAGTAAGTATTGATAAATATTCTTTGAATTACTATTTTGGGGAATGAGAAGATATTCCAAAAGTTATCAAGGAAGTTCTTTGAAATATATAATAAAAGTGTACATAAGTGTTCTTAGCTGTGGAGTCTTGGGTAAATAATTTAACTTTCTTATGTCCTAGTTTTCTCATCTATAAATTGGGGATAATAATAGTGCCTACCTCAGGGTTGTGAGGATCTGATAAGAGAATATCTGTAAAGTGCTTAGAAGAATGCCCAGCCAAGAATATATATTATGTAAGTATTGACTATTATTATATTATTAACATAGGATAAATAAATGAGTATTCTGAGGTGAATCTTTTTTAAATTTGACAATAAATAAAAGACAATTTTGGAGTTTTCTTGCCTTGATTTTTAAAAACATGGAGAAAGATATTTCAGTATAAAGATATTACCACAAATGTTAAATAACTGAAGATGTTTTACTTAAGAGATAGAATCATAATATTTTAGAATTTGGGAGGAGTTTAGAGGTAATTCAAAGTGTTTTTCTTATAGAAAAAAGAACTGAACTAAGTGACCTTTCATGGATGCTAGTATTTCTCCACCTGGCCCTTACCAGCATCATCTCCGTCTGCCCTGGCCTCCAATATTCTTCTTTCCACACCTCAGCCCCAGCCTTGGGCACCATTAGCCTCTACCAAAATACACTTCACAACCTCTATTCCTCTACCTGTGATAGCCCTTCTTCCTGTGCCTCACTCCCACCTCAGCTGATTAAACAGCTTCATGTGTGTCCTTTAAGTATCAATTCTATTATTATGTCTTCTCTGGTGAAGCTTTCTCCCTACTTCCTCAGCCAAAATTAGCTGCTTCATCCTTGGGTGCCCAGAGCTCACTCTGTGTTCATACCTTTATGTAGCACTTACCACAGCAAGGTCTCTGGATTGCAACTGCCTAGGTTTAAATCCCAGCTCTGCCACTGACTACTCGCTTTTGTTTGTTTTTTTTTGTTTTTTTCTCCTCTGTATCTCAGATGCTTTACCCATCAAATGTGAATAATAATGGAACCTACTTCGTGTATTCATTTATTAGTTACTGACTGCTTATTGTATGTCAGGAGCTGTTCCAGGACCTGGAGTTACATAGCTAACAGGACAAAGTCTTACACTGAATGGGAGAGTCAAATAATTAAAATCAAATATAATCAAGTATTATTATACTAAGTGCCATGAAAAAATAGACAGCAGAGAAGGAGACTCAGAGTGATGGGGGAGTACTGTTTTTAGGAGGGAAGTCAAGGAAAGTCTCATAGAGATGGCATTTGAATAGAGTTGGGGGTCCGAAACAAGGGAGCAAGCACACAGAAATATGGCAAGAGTGCATTTAGGTGGAGGAAACTTCATGTGCAAAGGCCCTGAAGCAGGAAGGATGCGCTTGGGGTGGGGGAGGGGGGACAGAAAGACTAACGGGGCTACTGTCGTTAGTGCAGAAGAGTATGGAAGAAATGAGGCACTCCTTCCTAGCACCAAGACTTTCAGATTGTTATCTCCTAAATATTTCTCCAATTCATTTTTCCCTTTTCTTTACCCTGATCTTGTATCTCATTATCGCTGATTTCTCTCCTTACAGTCAACTCCCCTCAAAGTTATCCTCCATCCTGCTGAGAGAATGAGCTAAATATGTAACTCTGACCACATTGTTCTCCACTTTATATTTTTCCATGGATTGACTCAACATTGCTTATAGAGTAAGTCCCAAATGCCTTAATGACCTAGGTAGGACCTAACCGCTACCAAATTCTGCTTCCTACATATTTCATACACTCCAGACACACCAAAGTCCTAGTTTCCCAAATAATGTGTTTCTGGACTCTGTGCTTTGCCTCAAGCTGTTTCTGTCCCCTAAAAACCATCTCCTTTCCCAGATTTTTATTTGACTGACTCAAGTTAGATTCAGCTTAGAGATACTTCTCCTCTGTGTGCTCACTATAGTCTGTGAATGCCTCAGCACTTCTACAATACCACTTAACAGGAATTATTTTTTATATTTTTTTATTATTATTTTTTAATTTATTGTTAAATTTGATGAGGTTACATTGGTTGGTAACAATTAGACAGTTTACAGATGTACAAGTCCACCTCACATCATTCATGCATCGTATTATGTGCCCATCACTCAGTATCAGTTCCCCTTCCATCACCTTATATCTAGTGCCCACTCCCACCTCCC
>PVKE010042766.1:0-13619 GCA_004027555.1 Craseonycteris thonglongyai
TACATATGGCCAACAGATATATGAAAAAATGCTCCACTTCACTAGCAATTAGGGAGATGCAAATAAAAACCACAATGAGATACCATCTTACACCTGTTAGAATGGCTATAATCAACAAGACAAGGGATAACAAGTGCTGGAGAGGCTGTGGAGAAAAAGGAACCCTCATACACTGCTGGTGGGAATGTAAACTGGTACATGTATGGAGGGAGATTCCTCAGAAAATGAGGAATGAAACTGCCATATGACCCAGCACTCTACTGGATATCTACCAAAAAACCCCGAAAACCTTAATCTGACAAGATATCTGTACCTGAATGTTCATCGCAGCACTGTTCACAGAGGCCAAGTCATGGACACAACCAAAGTGTCCTTCGATAGATGACTGGATAAAGAAGTTGTGGTATATTTACACAATGGAATACTACTCAGTGATAACAAAAAATGAAATACAGCTATTTGTGACAACATGTATTGCTTTGAAACCATCTCATTAAATGAAATAAGTTCATCTGAAAGAATCAGTAAACATATGACCTCACTTACATGTTAGAATATAAAACTGAAAGTTAAAAAAGAAACAAAAACTTATGAACACACTCAATAGTTTGGTGACTACCTGAGGGTGAGAGGGGAGGGGGTTGTAAAAGTAAGTGGGGGGGGGTGCGGTTTGGGCGTGGGCACCACATAAATGGTGATTGAAGGAGAGCTGATTCTGGGTGGTGAGTACATAATGCAATACATAGGTGATGTAATATAGATTTGTACACCTGGAAACTATCTAATTGTTACCAACTAATGTCATCCCAATAAGTTTAACAATAAAAAAAATAAAAATAAATAACAACAATATTTCCATGTAATGTTACCTAAGTGAAGAGTCCTCAGAAATATATGAGGTCTGACAATGAAGTTCATAAACTTGCCACCGTGTGCACAAGTTGGCAGCACTGTACAAATAATTTGGTAAGATTTCATAACCTTGGTATATGAGTGTCTGATCAGCTATGTTCATGTCAACATGTGGTGGTGTCTTGCTGAAAGGCATTCATTATTGTTGTGTGTTTTTGTGTGCTGCTGTGAGAATGTGGGAGCATGAGTTTATCAAGACCTTTTCTAAAGGCAAGACAATGTTTTGGGCCATGCTATCACTGGTGATGAAGCATGGGTATACCAATATGACACTGAAACAAAGTTGTCAAAGTGCACAGTGGAAATCGGCCAATTCTCCACAACCAAAAAAGTTCTGTTGAGTGCAAATTAAGAGTCAAAACAATGTTTCTAACCTTTTTTGGTATCAGAGGTATTGTTCATTAGGAATTTGTACCAAATGGACAAACAGGCAACCAAGGTGGCTCTTTGGAATTTCTGAAAAGGCAGCGTGAAAAAGTTAGACGAGAATAACCTGAACTCTGTCAAAAACTTGTGGCTCTTGCATCGAAACAATACACATCTCATAGGGCACTGTATGTGAGGGAGCTTTTAGCCAGTCAACAAATAACTGTATTGGAACAACCTCCCTACTCACCTGATCTGGCCCCCAATGACTCTTTTTTGTTTAACCCTAAGATAAAGGAAATATTGAAAGGAAGACATTTTGATGACTCTGATGGCTGTTCAAGAAAAAGAGTTCTAAAATTACTTTGAAGATAATGGACTAGGTGCTGGCTTTAGTGCATAGCTTCCCAAAGGGAGCACTCAAAGGTGACCGTAGTGATATTTAGCAATGAGGTATGTAGCACTTTTTCTACGATGAGTTTATGAACTTAATTGTCAGAGAACTTATATGCACATACAAAGCAAAACTAGGAATGAATCCCACAAAAATGTGAATGATGTCAGTTATGGGTGATATAATCTTCAATAATATATTTTTAAATTAAAAATAGAAAAGTAGCAAACTTACCCTTGATTATCTACATCCTCTGACCCTAGTGGTTTGGATTCAGAAAAAAGCGTCACTCTACTTGCAGCCATCTTGGCATCAATAGTCGAATGGGTGGAAATGAGACTCTGGACCAGTTCATGGGTAGGCCTCGCCTCGTCCTGTTAAGGCGACCAAGAAAGGGAAAGTGAGGCATGCACAAGAATTATGAAGACACACTGTTTTTACTTACTTTCTCAAAATTACCCTTAAACATAGTTCTTGAGAACCCTCCTTACTACTTCAAAAACAACAGAATTCTTACAACAAAGCCTTAAATTGGTATCTGTCATCATTATACTTTTCCAAAGTTCATGGAGTATATAATCCAATAACCTAGATACATAGCTAGAAAAACCTTAGGTGCCAATGACACAGAAAGCACTTATTTTAGCTCAATGCAATCTCATTTCAGAATAGTAAAAGAAATAAATATCTGAAGTCCATTTTTTAAAAAGTTGCTACTTTTTGATCAAGGAATTTAACTACATAGAAAGATCCCTCCCAATGAGCAAAGCTACATGTGTGAGGGTGCTCACTGCAGCACTGTTCAAAACAGGGGAAATGGGGTGAGTCATTCAGCAATCCAAAGGCTGCTTCAGTAAATGTGGGTTATCTATAAAATGAAATACTACACAGCTATATACAGACGGAAGCAGCTCCACACATACTAACAGGGAACAACGGAATCACATATTCTTAGGCACCCACCAAAATTGCAAAGGCATTTATAATTGGAATCCATAATATATTACATCTCTCTCTAACACACACAAATACCATATACAGTATTTACTCATATTTTATAGTAATATAAGTATGTATAAGATAATCTAAATAAATACGTATATTTAGAGAAACAGAGAAAAGAAACAGACCAAAGAGAGCTAGAAAACACATTCAATTTATATAGAGAGTCAGAAGTACTGGTGCCAAATCGCTTGAAATGCTCATGATGGGTGACATGGGATCCCCTGTGCATCTTGGCAGCAGGGAAGTGTGGAGGACATAACTTATTTTTTGCTTGGTACAATTAGGTGTCCTGAATATTTACAATATGCGTATCACTTCCTGTGACTTCCTTCTTACCGATTCCTGGAAGCCATGGCTGCCACCAAGGTCGACATAGACAGCATCTTTGTCATATAGCACACCACCAACTCCAGAGAGAGGTGCATAAACTAACTTTTCCTTTTCATTTAAACAGCGCTTCTTTTGTTGTTCAGGAAGGGCACAGGGGTCTGGTAAAAAACTGACATCACTCACAGCAAAATCTCCTACACCTGTAAGAGAGATAGGAAGATGGCTTTAACCAACAAATCTATCTACTGTAAGCAGAAAATGGCCCAGTTGGAAGGCTTCAACCGTGACAAGGATATCATTTGACACTGGCACTGTGCCTCTCTAGCCAAACACCATCAGAGCAGAGGGGACTTGGCCAACTCAATACCTCTGCTGGCAAATGCAAAGCTGTGCTACTATTAAAACTCCCAGCAAGGTGGTTCTATCTTGTTTGGGCATTTTTCAGTTTTTCCCCAAGAGTTCTACAAGTATAGTATATTTTACAATAAAAGGATACCTGGCATGTGAATTTGGCTTTTATTTTTTAAGTGTGCTCCTCTTAAATAACCATAAAGAGACACCTTTCGGTCACACTTGATATTTGTTCGGATGTCTTCTGGGTTTGTCAAATCTTCCATCCTATAAAAATAAAACCCAATCAGCAGAAATGAATGCCAAAGCTTTTGCACCTCCCTTCACGTGTCAATTCATCAGATTCACTAGTTCACTAAACATGTTTAAAAAATTATAGAAAATACAAATACAAGTACAGCTCAGTATCTACCAGAGGAAAAGGAGCAAACATGATTGCATCCCTCTTAGGCTCCATAATGGATGCACCTGGGGTCAGGAAAGAATACAAGAACATATCCAGAAAAACCTTTTATGGAGTATTAAGCTTTGATCTGGGTTTTTTATGTGGCTTGGGTTCTAGCAGGTGGAAAAAGGTACGCCAGGATAAAAAAACAATTATGGAAAAAAAAAAAGCACAAAGGAAGGAGTACATAGGACAGACATATTTAAGTCACTGGGGCACCACATCCCAATTAAGGTTGGAAAAGCAGGATAGGGCCACATACTGTAGCCTTCAGCTTCAAAATCCTCACATTTTCCCAAATAGTCCATACTTTTATTCCCAAAGCCACAGCATCTTTAAGCAATGATACAAAAAAAGTAGGTATTTTCCATCAAGCATATTTCTCCCTCTATTATTAAAAAACAAGCACAAAATAAGCTCTATTATTGTTCTTTATCTAACCTTCTTAGCCTTGAAATATATGTGCAAGAAAGAAAAAAATGTAAATTCACTTTTTACCTGTCTGCCAGGATATAAGGGTGAGAGGTTTGCCATGTAAGAGGCCTAAACTTCATAACTGTAATAAAACGGCCCAGATTGTGAATTTCTTGGTTTTGATATTCTCCGTGTACCATTCCAGAAAGATAGAACAACTTGGCACCCTAAGCATTAAAAAAAAAAATTAAAAAAAAAGTCAATACTGCACCATAAAGGCCTCTAAATAAGAAGCAATCCTAAGAAAGGGAGACTTCAAGCAAACTACCATGACAATGCTTCCAGAATTTCTCTGGCTTCTTTCAGGAGTCATTTTGTTAGGGCTTCATAGGGACAGAACTGCAAATACATTTAGTTTCAAGACTGCTCTCCAGTCAAGCAATGGCATCCGTCTGAAGTGAGGCCCCCAGGCACAGAAAACACCCTGTGACCAATGGGCCTGTAACTACGAGTAACTTTGTATGAACTCTATTAAATCACAAATCTAAAACACTTGAAGCCAGACACTATCTGGTACTGGAGGATACTTAGACAAATGAGACACACCAACGGGTCCTGAATAAATACTCTCTTGAGGAAATATGCCAGGTGCTATGAACAGATATATAAAGGAAACTCAGGAGCTGAATCCTAGAAATGCTGTTAATCTCTTACTCATCCCATTTATTTTTAAAGAAGTATAGTGTTAATATTCAATAATAAATTATCTTCCTACCGGGTAGACTTCAGTCCAGAACCTGTGTTTTAATCGCTTCTTTGTCTTCTTCAGTTGTTTATTATACTTGAAGGAATCTAGGTGAGTGAGAACGCCCATAATTTTAGGAAAGCCATGTACTTGACAGATGTTTAGAAACTCAAATGTTTCCATTTCAAACCCGAAGCTAGCATCTATGAGCATCAGAACCTAGAAAACAGAAGACATGATTTCTCTAAGTAACTAAACAGACCATCAGCAAACTATAGCCTGTGGGTCAATCTTACTAAAATTACACTGAAATACAGCCATGTTAATTAATTTATAGGTTATCTACATCTGCTTATGAACTACAGCTGCTAAGTAGTTACAACAGTAACTGTGATAGGGTGAAGAAGGGAGGGGCCAATAGAGGAGAAGGCTGCCCAGAGCAGCTGTAAACAAGAGGGCAGGGCACCTAAGGGATCTCCCTTAGTTCCAGTTCCACTGGAAACTGGAGGAGAGGGCTGATGACATTGGTATAATTAGCACTAATGGACTGCAAGTGACCAAGACAGAAGAGCTGCAGGCTGGTTGATATGGGTAATTAGCAGTAATGGGCCATGACTGACAGGAGAAGAGGGACCCTCTTGTCAATTACCAGTGGGAATGTAAATACAGAAGGAGGGCGGAAGGCAGGTATAGAGGCCACGGAATTTTTGCAGAGCTCTTGATCAGAGGGAAGCTGTTGGCTAGGCCTGCTAAGTATAGCAGTGGCTCTGGTGCCCAATCCTGGGAGCATAGCCGAAGATAGGAAGACGGACTGCAGAGAGGGGGAGCATATGCTCAGTGCTAGAATCACTGGGCTGGAAGAGGAGAGAAAGCCCTCAATTTGCTTCAGTGGAGGTCAGAGGTCCGCCTGAAGGATTGAGCACCAGCTACCTGTACTTTCTAGAGGACAGTGAACGGAGGAAGGGCAGACACAGCTTTCTGCTTTCCACTTGGGCTTTTTGGACTTCACTTTCCACTACCTCATGGATCTGCACACAGCATCATTCTGCAGCCACCTGTATTCTCCAAAGGACAGTATTGTTAAAAGGGCAAATGGCTGTGGTGAAGTCTAGGACAGATCTGTGGGTGGCAGCAGGGTTATTTCTCTCTGAATGTTCTATGTAGCTTTGGAATAAAGACTCCTTCCCTTTCTTCCACCCAACCTCTGCCTTCTTGGGTCATCAGTGCCCAGATAATAAATGCTTATTTTATGACCCAAATCCTGTGTCAGTTTATTGGTTGAATGGCACAGGCACGAGTCTAGACTCAGTTTCCCTCCGGTAATAGAACTATGATCCACAAAGCTAAAATAGTTACTATCTGGCCCTTCAAAGAAAAAAGTGCCAACTCCTGCTCTAGACTAAATCAAATGTTTAGAGATTACCATGATAGAGAAAAAAACTCACCCTTTGTTTGACTTGCTGTAAAAGACAACCATGAGGAAATGTCCACAATATAAATTTCCACTCCAAGAATTTGGATGTATGAGAAGTCACAGAAAAGGCTGGGTCTAATTTGGCCCTCACCTGAAAAGTCCTCATTTCAAAAAATTAAACTTTTGGTGTTTTTAAGCCAAATTAACAAATCTCTAAAAAGGAAATCAAATAACAGATCTCTGACATCCAAAAAATGGAAAGAAGTGGTAATAAATGAAAAAATATAAAAAAAATACAGAGAAACCAAACATTGTTCCCATCTTCCCCAAAAAGATTTTGGTGGGAAGTATATAAGTTAAGGTGACCAGACGTCCCGCTTTTTAACAATTTGTCCCGCGTCCCGCGGCGTTTTAGAAAAGTCCTGATTTTTGGAAAGAATGCACGACAAGCTAGGAAACAGCGGGAGATAGACCAAATTTTTAATCAAGAACCCCCTCCCCCCCGGTCAATGGTGTCCTGCTTTACCAATGTTAAAATCTGGTCACCTTAATATAAGTAGGAAAGCTCTATCTTTATATGCTAATTTGTAACATACAGCCACTCCTCACTTAACAACCTACCTGTAGTTGGTTAGTATTCACTACATGAAGTGTTTGCAATCACGCAAGACTACATATTTTGTTTATAAGGGTGGTGTCACATATCTTGAAAAATACCTACCCTATGGTGCTACAACACACCAAACTAAACCTTTAATCTCCTCGCTTATGGACCAATTCACTTAACATCCTAGTCATAGGAATGAAACTCAGTTAAGTGAGGAGTGCCTATATCACTGTGCTCAGAAACAAAAGAAAAGGGCTACCAGTTTAGAATTGAGTCAAAAGATAGTAAAGTTATAAATGGTGATCTATAAGAAAACATAAGCAGATAAGATTAATTTTTAAAATTTATGACTCTTCTAATATGCAAAATAACTTGAGTTGATGCCAGGAGATTTTTAGTTTTAAGATAGTTAAGACATCTCTGTTCTCATCTTTCTGTAGCTAATTAAAAATAATTTTAAAAACCCAGGAAAACTTATAAAATACATGAAGGTGATCCACTGAGCATTGTAAGAAAGCATGGTTGCTGCTGCAGAGCACAGGCCAAGATGGCACAGAGCTGTCCAGCAGCAGAGAAGGTGGATGTTAAATGGGCTGGTTATATCCCATCTCACACCATGAAATGCCAAGGGGCAAGCAATTAGTTGTAGGATCAGAAGAAAAGGTGGCAAATGGTCCGTTAGATGACAATCTTTGTCAACTAAAGACAAATGAAAGCTATCTTACTCCTTCAATGCACTTACTCCTTCATGTGCACACACACACACACACAAATCCATGTATGTGTGCCTTTGCTATGACTTAAGAGATACTTTATAACAACCCAGAGCAGAGGAATCAATATAAGCCAGGTTAAATATATTATGGTACACGCAATGGAATACTTAAAAAGAATAAGGTTGAGCTATAGTATTTATTATATACCTCTAAGACATACTAAATTTAAAAAGCACCGCACAGAATAGGGTACAATAAACAGTGTGTGCTTTAAAAGGGTTGCATGTATATTTATAGACATATTTGTAAAGATACTGCTTTGAGAGGAACTGAGAGATTAGGGGTCAAGGGAAAGAAAAAACATGCATTGTGTGTACCCTATAGTACAGTTTGAATATTTTACCAAATGCATGTGTTTCTTTTTTAACCTTAAAAAGATGTATACCAAAGGTATCATCTTATTTATTTATTTATTTATTTTAAGATTTTTATTGTTTTTGACAGAGAGACAGAGACAGAGAGAAGGGGGAGTGCCCAGAACAGTCTCCATAGTTGCACATCATTCGTTTTTCCACATAGTTTCATTCCACAGGTGGGAGTGGGGCTGCACAGGGCAGGAACTGGGCTGGGGTCTTCACCCCGATGAGAACTGAACTGGGGGCACTCCCCAGTTCAGTATATGGGTCCACAATGGCCGGCGCCGGGACTCGATCCTTGGTCCACAGGGCTGCAAAGTGAGCACTTAACACACTGAGCCATCCCGGCTTCCCCCAAAGGTATCTTCTTAATATGTGTATGCTTTTAAAATTAGGTACTTGGTATATTTTACATAAAAGAGAAACTAATGACTCATATGCTAAACTATTTCAAAAACAAGATTTAATGTTTATATTGTGTTGACAAAATGAACACTATTTTTAATTAACAGTAGCATCACATGTTCAAGATTTGAATAATATTTAATTTTGATATTAAAATGGCATAGCCAATAACATCTATATAAAATTTTATATTTTAGGAGTTTTGGGGCCAAAGGATAATAATATCCATAGCTCTGTGAACAAACAGCTATCCATAAAGTGTAAATCAAATCAAAACAAGATGTATGTTACCCCATACCTCCTAATCACTATGGCTTAATTTTTTTTCTTTTTGACTTTATTTTTGCTATTTTTTTGTTTGTTTTTTTTTAAGTTTGCTTTACTTTTTATTTTTTTTTTTATATATATTTTATTTATTTTTGACAGAGAGAGAGAGAGAGAGAGAGAGAGAGATACAAAGACAGAGAGAGAACTGAACTGGGGGAGCTCCCAGTTCAGCATATGGTTCCACATGGGCCGGGACCGAGATTCGATCCCCAGTCCCTGGCGCTGCAAAGTTAGCGCTTAACCCACTGAGCCATTCCGGCTTCCCCCCAGTTTAAAAAGTAATGAACAGTATCATTTCTATAAATGCAATCAAGGCTGTAAAATTTCCATATGCTAAATACTGTACAAATTTATTATTACAAACTAACTTCTCAAGGGCAATCATGTACAGCAGACTCTCCATTAACTGGAAATTAAGCAACCAGCAAAATTTTTTTTTGCTTGAGATTTTGCCAGTTGCTCAAGTTCTGGTTAATGGAGAGTCTACTAACATTTATCTGGCACCAACCAATCTCATGGGCGCTGGTTAACTGAGTCTACTGTATTTCTTTTATCACAATCATTTAGAACAGAGGTTCTGGCACCATCAAGGACAGAGCTTCCATCCTCAGACAAATTATTTAACTTCTGGGAGCCTCGCTTTCATCATATGTAAACTAGAGATAATACCTAGTACTTACCTCTAAGGCACACTGGGGGATTAGATAGGCTAAATATATAGAAAGCTATTAACAGAGTGTCCAGTGAGGGCCCAAGAAGTGGTAGTTACTACTATATATTCATGTGTATATATGTATATCTTAATGAGCTTTTATTTCCTATGTTCCTTAAAGGTTTTGTCCTCTGGTTTGGTTTTAGATTTTAGAATACATTTCATTTTTATAACAATAATTATTATTGCCATCATCATCAATTCAAACACATCTATTACATCTCTGATGATACTCACCATTCCTTTAATAATCAAAAACCTTTCTTCCCTTCAACTGAGATAAATAACCCACCACATTGCTATAAGTCCCCATCAGAAACCCATACTGCCTCCACTGACTTACCAAGTCCGCCACTTTAGCCAGATCAATCATCATGTTAATGTCACAACCACATTCAATAATGGTAAGTCTGCGCTTTTTACCTATAAGTGGAAAGGTGAAAATTTTATTTAAAAAACAAACAAAAACCTTAGGAAAATATATCCATTAAAAATTAATTATAATAATTAAAATAATTATAATTAAAATAATTATAATTTTAAATTATATCCAGTAAAGCGCCACATATACTTATAAGAGTATACCAGAAATTCATTTTTATAGGAGAAAACTGATTAAATGAAATATGATGGCTGTTGCAAAAAACATCCAGCCATAAATACCTGTTTTTCATATTACATGACTGGATACTTTCCAGACAGCCCTGTATATTCCATCTTGATATTTTCGTTATGTTCTGTAATTCGAAAATATCAAGTTTACTTCTATGAAGAAATTGCTAAAACAGATAAAATTCTGATTAAAATGGGCAGACTAGTAGGTTTCATGATGACCCTGATCCTGCTGTTCAGCAGTGGACCAATGTTTCTATCTCTATCAAAGTTTCTAGTGTTCCCATTATAGTTAAAAACATCTTCAAACCTAATGTAACAGAATGTGCATGGGACAATCACTATTTTTAAATTAAAAGAAATCAGTCATCATGATAGAAATGCCTTAAAGACAAAGAAAAGCCTCGATCCAACTACAGCTGACCCTTGAACACCACCTCATTGCAGTGGAAAATCAACATAACTTTTTGACTCCCCCAAAACTTGTCTTCCCATGGTATCTATGGGGGATGGGTTCAAGGAATCACGCAGATTCCAAAATCTGTGGGTGGTCAAGTTCCTTATATAAAATGGCATAAAATGTGCATAGAGACAGCCTTCTGCATATGCAGATTCCCAACTGCAGACTGAAAATACTGTTTTTGATCCATGGTTGGTTGAATCTGCGATGCGAAAGCCAGAGATACAGAGGGCCGACTTTGTAAATCCACACATAAGTGGACCTGTGCGGTTTAAGGGTTAACTGTATATTACTGCTATAAGAGATTTCAGATTCTACCATTGCCATCTTGGGAATTTGTTTCATCCTCCCTCAAATTTAGAAAGATGACCATCTCCCAGAGCAGATAAGTTCCCACAGGAAAAAGAAAAACTCCCCCACTTCCGTTAAGAATGTGGCTTCATGAGGGCAAGCTGGTATGTTGAGTACAAAGCAAGTATTTGCTGTTAAATAAAGGTGCTCACCACAACCAAGCCAGAGTGCCCAGGCCTGCGAAACCTTTCAGAGGAACACACCTGGCAAATCCATAAAGCAGTTATAGTAAGATATACAATCACATCAGTATTATCTGTGGGAATCTATCTACCGTATGTACCACGGTGAGCCAATCACAACAAGCAAAGGTTCAAAGGTTATAATAGACTGCCTCTCTGACTCTGGCCAATCTGAGCAGGCTTTTTACTAGAACACAGTGTAGCTTCGGGTACAGAACATGTATAGTTTGCATGCATAAAAAGCCTGCTTGGATTGGCTGAGTTAGAGAGGCGGTCCGAGCAGCCTTGCAGTGATTGGTGCGAGATCGAGTTGGAAAATTCGTTTAGTGGCATATCAAGAGGTTTTTCAGGATATACTCGGCGTATAAGACGACCCCCAATTTTCGGTTGACTTTTATTCGTTTCAAAAGTTGTCTTATACGCCGGAAAATATGGTATCTTTTTCTGAAGCTACAGCCAACTTAGTAAAACTACAAGAGTAGTACAAAGTGATGCTATTACTTTAACATTTATCAGTCAAGAAAATGTTCAACAAAAACATCCATGTCTCTCAGATGACAACACCTGCCATAGCACCCTCCTACCTGACACAATCGTTACAGGGCCTCTGATTTCTGTCAGCTTTTGTCTGGTGAAGTTCCGAATGAGGCACTGGATCAAAGTGGTCTTTCCAACTTTTGGAGGCCCCATCACTACCACCACTATTGGTGGAGGCTCTAGTGGAGTTCGATCAACCACTGGAATGTGATGCTTTTTTGTCTTCAAATCCTGAGTCCTGTTTGTAAAAAAAAAAAAAAGTAAATTTATTTTCTAAATGTAAAAGCCATTATCCTTACAAGTAAAGCCTTTAAAGAGAGTAGAACAGACAATATAGGGATACAATTAACTTATCAACCTCTGGCTCTAATCCAAATAGCACTTCAGTAAATATGTAACAGATATAACATTGTCTTCAATAGTACAGTGTGTTGAAAACTATACAAACCTTAAATCTGATTGCTTTATTAGTTGGCTATAATAATTTAAAAATAAAATAAAAGCCAAACAGGGAGGCAGTGTATAATAATAAGAACAGAAGTTATGGTGTTAAATTTGGCTCTCCTACTGGGAGAATTCAATTCAATAATGTTTAAAGTACACAGTTTGGCATATAATAAGGATTCACTAAATAAACCTATTTAATACTAAATATTACAATTATATGAAACATATCCAGAAAAAGAGCACAAGCATACCTAGTACCACAGAAATTGTTTAGTTTGTGAACAAAGTCTATAAAACAAAAACTCTTAAGCTTTTCTCTCAGGCAAAAAAAAAAAGAGGAGGTGGTTTAGGGAGGTGGCATCAAATATATGGTGATGGGAAGGAGAGCTGATTTGGGGTGGTGAGTACATAATGAATTGCATAGAAGATGTAATGTAGAATTGTACACCTGGAAACTATGCAACTGTTACCAACCAATATCACTCCAATAAATTTGACAATTAAAAAAAAAAAAAGCCATTACATGTGCAGATACTGGAGGTAAGGCAGCTTCCACATGAAAGACGTCTCATGTTTTAATAAAAGAAATAAGGTGCAATGAATCCCCATGTCCTTTAGAGCTGAATAGTTTCATGAATCCAAATGTCAGCTGGAGAGGTTCCTACTAAAAAAAATATGAAAAAACTAATAGAATTCAGCTAAACATACCTGTGAAAGGATCGAGCCATCCGCACAGCAGACTGTACTGCAAAAGCTCTGGGGTTCCTCTTCTGGTCATTCCCCTCATCTCCAAGTTGGACATCTTGCACATGCTGTTTCCTTTTTTTTTGAGCTTTAGGCCCACTGTTTTTCTTTCTGTGTTTCTTCTGGTCCTTCATTTCCATAGTGGCTTTTCACCAACTCACCAGTAATCCTAACCTACACTGAATGGGATGTAATTTATATGGGGGGAAGCATTTTACAATCTAGATAACACCCAAGGAAAAAACAATAAATTTCACTTATTTCTTATGAAGATATGTATTTGTTCATATACCAGGAATAGAAACTGCTTAATATTATTCCCAATTTCACTCTTTTGTTATGCCATAAATTAGTTACCTGTTTAGATTACTATTTATTCATCTCAAGTGTCTGTCCATATCAGCACTGTCTACCTCAGGAATGATGGAAATAGTCTATAGCTATGCTTTTTCAACAGTGGCAACTAGCCACATGTGGCTACTGAGAACTTAAAATGTACTAAGCAAAACTGAGAATTGATGTTTTATTTAACTTGAATTCAATTCTAAATAGTCATGTGTGACTAGTGGTTAACAACTACTGGACAACTCAGCCCTACATTATCAATTGCTTCCAAATTTAACCTCTTTTTAAGATATTTTATTAAAAAAATAAAGCATTTTAGGGGAAGCCGGGATGGCTCAGTGGGTTAAGTGCTCACTTTGCAGCGCTGGGGACCGAGGATCGA
>PVKE010042767.1:0-13618 GCA_004027555.1 Craseonycteris thonglongyai
ACCTATGGACACACTCAATAGCTTGGTGATTGCCCGAGGGAAGGGGAGGAGGGGGGAGGAAGATTGGGAGGGGAGACAGGAGGGGGCACCAGCCTTGTGGACACACTCAATGGTTTGGTGGTTACCTGGAAAGGGGGGAGGAGGGGGGAGGGAGAGTTGTGGGGGGAGGGGGTGTGGGCACCGGATATATGGTGGTAGTGGGGGAGCTGATTCTGGGAGGTGAGCACATGATGCGATGCATGGGTGATGTGATGTGGACTTGTACATCGAGAAACTATCTAATTGTTACCAACCGATGTCACCCCATTAAATTTAACAATTAAAAAAACAAAAAAAGTGTTTGTTAGAGAACAGAGTAAACTGAAGCTGAGAACTATAGGCTGGTAGCCTGGGTCAGATACACACAGGATCACAGATAAAAGTTAGGTGGTCCACAGCCCAGGGGGATCATAGTCTAGAAGCTAGTTAGCCCACCCTACTGACAGGAACTGAAATCAGTCTCTGAGATATGCATGCTAGAAATTCCACTAGCAAACCCTTACAGAATGATGAAGGGCAGAGCAGTAGTACTTCGGTCGTCACCGGTTTGGTTTTCAGCACAGACCAGTCACACTTGGACAAAAGTGAGAATCACGAGAACCTGCCTAGGTCAAAGGGCTTCTAGAGATCTACTCTGTTCATTCCCAACACACATGGTCCCATACACCCTACAGATCCACATACATCCTAGAAACAAACAATGAGAGCATGGAGAGGGGAGAGTAGAAAATTCTTAAATTTTACAGTTCACGCAAGAGAATGAGTTAGCTAAAGATAATGTTTAAATTATGGAATAAGCAGTACGTATCATATTAACTTTAGTTTTGTTAGCTCATGTGTACTACCATAGTATGTACATGGGGTGGGGTTTTGTGAGAAAGATAAGATAATTCAGCAGGAAAATTAAGAAGCTATGTATTTTGTACCTAACTTTATGTACTAACAACAAATCTGCAAACCTGTATGTTATCTTCAACTCATAAGAAATATATTTGTGAAATGTGGATCATCACTTTTTAACCAAGTTACATGTATTTTTACTTCAAGTACATTTTTACAAGTATCATTATTAGTTCATTAAAATAAAATTGAAGTCTAAATCATGTTAACAGCTAAACCTCAAAATAATTAAAACTTCCAACTGAAACCGTTTCAATGTGTTCCTTTTCATATGCTGTTATTATGATTACACACTGTGTAGAATATGTGTAGGCATTACTTATGGTACCAGGCTACAGGGGATATTTATGAGAGAACAAAACTTTGAAATACTTACTTGTAATTTTCCTTTTTGGTGTCCAGTGGCCCCTGCTGCACTTGGTTAGCAGGACACTCCAAAGACCTGTCTCAGATAATGAATGCTACCGAGACCAAGGAGAATAGTTCTTGGGTGTTCTTGTTTTCCAAATATAGGCTTTGAATTAAAGGTTTTGGGTGTTCAAGAGCTATACGAGATGAGGTCCAAATCTCTAAGCATGAAGTTTATGCCATAATAATGAGGTGGAAAGAGCCGTTGTGTGAGTCCCTCATCCCACAGTCCCAGAATAAAAATTCCAGGAACAAAGAAAGGGAAGAAACTGAGTGAAGACTACAGCAAGGAATGGAGTTACCGTATGTGGGTTTCTGCAGGAGACAAAAGAGGAATGACCATGTGCACATAACTGAAGTCTGTAGTAAGGGATGATCCAGTCTCCATCCAGGTCACAACCATCCTTGTGGGCTTCGGGGGAGCCAAGTTAAGAGATAAGCCATGTCCTAGACCATTACAGGAGCATCAATACTATGTCACCACTGCTTAGGAAGCACATTAGCATTTTTTTTTCAACATTGTTAAAAAAAGACTTCCCTTCCATAACAGTCAGAATATCTGTCATTGTTCATATGGTAGCACAGACATTATCCAGAGTTCTGAAACTCTGCTCAACTCTATCTGAACACCCCCCTCCCAAAAAAAAAAAAAAAAGAGTCCTACCTCTTCAATGGCCCAGAATCCTCTTAAACTGCAAAGATCAGGAGTGGAGCCCTGGACACTTGCACTTGTGTGGGCTGTTTTAAATCACTTCAAACCTCCCCTGAGCCTGCAGTCATATATCGTCACAAAATGAAATGACTTTGAAAATAGAGCTTGAGTGCTTAACAATGATACTTAGTGAGCAACAAACACCATGCCTCTAATATATGTAGTACAGAAGGAAGTGTTAAAGAGAAATTTCTCTTTAGGGAGAAGTTGTTACCTATCAAAACTGTAAGTAGATAGAGATAAGGACATTGGGAATGAGAGCTTGTAACCATCGTTTATACTTGCTGAGTACTCTCTTTTTTAAAAATATAACCCATTCAGACAGTTGGCTCTTTTGTACTGTTTTCCCTTGCTCTGGTGTTTTCCATATGCATTATATCTGACACTATGGGTCTCTCTCTCATACCCTTCAGCCCACCTCTAAGGCAGAGTCTGTCTGGCAGGCAGATTTTTATTCATACCTATACCTTTCTGCTCCCCTTTTAATGTGGACAATTTTTTGGCCCTGAGAGATGATGCTTGGACAGAGTTAATGTCACCAGGAGCACTTCCCATCCAATGACTAGAAGTAGGTATAGAGTTTGTTGTTTTCCTTCCTCAGTGAAATAATTCCACAAAATCTCTTAGAGGTCCAGAGTAGGATTGAGCTTCAATTTTTCACACCAGTAACCTACTTATTAATAAAAACATTATTGGCTTTCCTCGCTCTTATTTTTCCCTTATTCATTCTGTCCCTGTGTTTCCGAAGATCACCTTCCAAGTATACTACATGCATCCAAATATTTGCTTTAGCATCTGTTTTTTGAGGGACCCCCACTATTAATAAGAAATGCACATTGTAGAGTTAATATGTCTATGTATTACAGCCCCAAATAATTTTAAGAAATGTACTGTTATAAATTACCCCTAAAATAAAACACTGTTTTTATATCTTCATCTTTAGAGATATGATTTATTGTGAGAAAGTCTTTTTATTTTTATTTTTTTTAAATTTGGGAGGAAATTGCAATGAATGTAAAACTACAGAAACTCTGGAAAACATGAAACCTCAAAGACTAAGATTAAGTACAAACTGTGTGCCTGAGTATAGCATTCTTTAATGTTTATACTGTCTATACCATTTCCTCTAAACACACCATTTCAGGTTCAGGCTAATCTCTAAGCTGAGTGTTTATCATTTTCTATAAATAGCTATCAGAATTGTCCTCTAAATCCCTTTAAAGCACTCCAAAGTTATGAAGTTCTCATTACGTTAAAGCACAAGGGAGTGAGGGTTTGATTTTGTTGAGTTAGAGAGATCTGTCCTTGGAAAATGTTTGTTATGTTTAATTATATATCCGTGTGTCTTCATGAAGCACTCTCTCTGTTAAAGCAATATTGATTTACTTCCCTTTCTACCTAGGCATTCTATTTCACAGATCACAGTAGACTTGGCAGGCACTCCATGAAATGCAAGTCTAAAGAAAAATACATAGTGTCAAAAGAAAAAAAAGCACCAGTTCCCATTCTTACATTTTTGCATGAGTTTGTTAATAAAATAGGAAGGAGCATGGGTGATATTTTACATTGCAGGCTCTAGAGCTCTTAGAGGCACTGAGGTAAAAATGACAAAAAAAAAAAACCAAAAGAAAACAAAAACAAATGAAAGCAGGGAGTAAATTTTTGGATCAATTTACATAGTTCTACACTTGGGGCCAGCTTGTCCTGGTTATGACAGACAGGTGTCTGTTGGTTCCTTCTTGAATTCACCTTCACTTATAAAGCTAAGAAGGTACTTGTCATTCCAACCGCATCTAATGTCATTTAGAGACTATAACAGAGGGGGAAAAAAGGAACAAATACTGAAATAAGAAGGCAGCTGGCATATTTCAAGGTGAACCTCACATTTGAGGGATAGTCTGTCTTTATAAGAAGGTAGTATGAACAATAGCTGTAATTTGTGTCAGGGTACATTCTTGAGAGCTTTCAAATTGTCTGATGGTAAAAACAGGAATGTTGCTAATAAAAATGATTACAAGTGAAAAAAACAACAGGGTAACTGACTGACTAAGATATTTTATAATGAAATATAACACTGCTTCTAGGTCATTGGTTCCAAGTCAGCCTAAATCAGAAGGAGCTAAAAGCTGTGACTATGTAATGTGTGCTTGGTGTCCTATTTGTAATAGTGTGGTGGTCTCAGTTCAGGGAATGTGTACCTGTTTCAATGATAAATATATCAGATTATCAATTATAGGCTTAACATTTCAATTGTTTTTTCAGTTACTATAAAAAAGACCAGGTATTTCTTAGAACTAGATTCTGTTCTGATATTTCAGCATTGACAAAAGAGGCCCCTCAAAATTTGAATAATGATCTTTTCTCTGGAGACTTTGGAGAAGTTTTGATTGCTTACTTTGATCTTGTTCTACATTACAATTACTAGCTTCACAGAGTTATGTTAAAGTAAAGTGAAACAAAACAAAATGGCATTCTGTCATTTTTTGAAGTTGATATCTAAGAAGCACGTGCATTGATTAAGGGTCATCCTTTTTCTTTTTTTAAGCTTCTTTACTAAGCATAGCTTGGGTTTCTGGAAACCTTTAGCGATGTGACCAAAAATAACTTACTAAAAGGTCATCTAGATTGCCTTTATGCTTAAAGTTTCTCCAAAGTAGAAGACTTGTAAGCTATTGACTGGTAGCCACATACATGGGCAGTAATACCACAAGAAGCAGGGACCTTCTATGTAGTACATACAACAGTAATGTAGTGCTTACCAAATCCTGGGAGAGTAACTTTTTTTGTTTTTAGGTAAATAGTTATTTACTCCAGCACAAGAGGAGGTTAAATCTAGATAGTAAAAACTATGAAGACAATGTTTCAACTGCAAATGAAATCTTCAATAAACCCTAAAAATACTCTATATATGAGTATGACATCCCAGGTGAGATTTCAGTATGAAGTATTAAGTAGGAATAATAAGAGATAAATTAAAGTCTATGTCACTTTGGCTTCCACATAGCTTGGAATACTGTCCCCATCATTTATTACTAGTATGCTCTTAAGCAAAAGAGTAATCTTTCTAGACTTAACCTTCAATTCCTAATTTCTATTCTATAATCTATAAAATTATCCATACAATATTAAACTTATTTGGTCCTGTGGTTATGAAGAGAATATAGACATGATTAGTATTAGCCTGTTTCCATTTAAAGTTTGATTTAAATATGAGTTTCATATGTGTTACATTATATAAAAATTTAAAAATACATATTTTACAAATGTCCTTTAGTATGCAAATCTTGACCTCAAGATACTAGTCTCCTTTGATCATTCTGAATATTATATAGAAATTTATAGCTTAGCATGAATTGGATAAGCAAACACTGTCTAAAGAGAAACAAAACAAAACACAAAAACAAATAATACAACCAACAAAGAAAAAGAAGAACAAGACCTAGATAGAATGGGACCCTACCTGCTATCATGATTATAATTAACAGTCGTTTCATATTAAATGCACATTATTTGTATTTTCTCTGTGTTATGTTGTGTTTGCATATGTGTATGTATGTTCAAGATAAATCTAAATCAATTGTTTCTACCTCATGTGTTCAATTTTCTCATTTATTAGTTTGGTGCAAATGTAATTGCAGTTTTTGCATTGTTGAATTTGCCATTTGATATTGGAATACATTCTTAAATAAATATGGTTGTATTATATACATTTTAATGCACATTTCTCACTTTATATTTTTTGCTAATTCTTTTTACTTGCTATTGATTTTCTATTTATTTTAGATTATGGAAACGATACAAAAAGCAAATTCGAGCAATTTTCTTATTTGAGTTCAAAATGGGTTGTAAATAGCAGACGACTCTCAACATCAACAGCACATTTGGTAATGTGATGATGAACATACAGTGCAGTGGTGGTTCAAGAAGTTTTGCAAAGGAGACAAGAGCCTTGATGATAGTGTAGTGGCCAACCATTGGAAGTTGACAATGGCCAATGTAGAGCATCATCAATGCAGATCCTCTTAGAACTACATGAGAAGTTGCCAAGAACTCAACATCTACAATTCTATGGTCATTTGGCATTTGAAACAAAGTGGAAAGGTGAAAAGGCTAGATAAGTGGATGCCTCATAACTGATTTAAAATTGAAAAAATTGTCATTTTTAAGTGTCATCTTCTTTTATTCTATGCATCAACAATGAACAATTTTTTGGATTGTGATGTGCAATGAAAAGTGGATTTTATACAACTGATGACAATAAGCTCAGTGATTGGACTGAGAAGAAGATCCAAAGCACTTCCCAAAGCCAAACTTATACCCAAATAAGTCACAGTCACTGTCTGGTGGTCTGCTGCTGGTCCATCAATTACAGCTTTCTGAATCCTGGTGAAACCATTCCATCTGAGAAGTATGCTCAGCAAATCAATAAGACGCACTATTAACTGCAATGCCTGCAGCCAGCACTGGTCAACAGAAAGGGCCCAGTTCTTCTCCGTGACAAAGCCTGAGTACACATTACACAACCAACGCTTTAGAAGTTGAACGAATTGGGCTATGAAGTTTGGCCTCATCCACCATATTCACCTGACTTCTTGACAACCGATTACCACTTCTTTAAGCATCTCAACCATTTTTGCAGGGAAAATACTTCCACAACCAGCAGGATGCAGAAAATACTTTCCAAGAACTTGTTGAATCATGAAGTATAGATTTTTATGCTATAGGAATGCACAAATTTATTTCTTGTTGGCAATAGTTTCTATTTCAATTAATAGAGATGTGTTTGAGCCTAGTTATGATTTAAAAGTCATGGTCTGAAACTGCAACTACATTTGCACCACCTTATTAGCGTGTTGGTAGCTGGTAGGCCCTATTAACCCTCTTAGTGCTACCTTCTGCCAGTAGTACTAGCGAGAAATGCGAAAGGTAATTTAATGGTCTACGTATCAGCCGATATATCACCCTGCTGCACTTTTCGCCTGAGATGCAAAAGGCAATATATCGGTCTGTCACACTAACAGGGTTAAACACTTTTCTCTTGCTTCTTGCAAGCAAGGGGAGAGATACAAGATGCCAAATGAGGATTCAATATTGGTTTTATTATTGGTGGGCTGATAGCTTCCAGTAACACTATATTGTAGGAGGTGGGAGACATTTCTTTCTTCCTCCTCAAATCACTTGGTATAACTAGCAAAGTAATTTACAAGTTCATGTAAGATCAAGCTTCTGGGAGGATCAGGGAATTTCACAAAACAGGTCACTTGAGGAAAGGAGAAGCCATTAAGTTCAAGAGAGAGAGACAGAATCCCTGACCCAGGTGTGGTTTCTGCTTCCACTATCTCCTAGCTATATCACTTAACATCTCTGTACCTTAGTTTCTTCCTCTGTAAAATGGAAATGACTAAAGATTTATTTTATAGGGGTGTTGGGGAAATTCAATGAGTTAACATGCTAAAAACATCAGAAGGAGTCATTGCCTACTTACTGCATGTGAGAAGTGTGGTGATGGGGCATGTTCTTCTGTTCTAGTAAGGCTTCTGACACTAGTATAGTACTTGAACCAACACATATTAACCTCAGCTAGAATTTTAAAGAGTAAGTAAGGAGGGGAGAGAGAAGCTACAAGTGTTCTTTCCTGTACTGTCCTCTCCAGGGGTAAAGCAGAACCTCTGTCATCTATTGAAGGAGGAAGAATGAGAGAATACCAACCCTAACCGTGAATAATAATTTCCTTAGCTTGTGGAAGTTCCAAGGTGAAAGCACCTCTTCAGTTACTGTGAAACACAGCTCCCTGAAATGTGCCCATCACCGTCATCTTTCTATCCTGGAAGAACAATTAAGTGTGAATTTCAGAGAATGGAGTGTAGAGTCTAAAAGGAACTGATTCTGGTCTGGACATACCACTCCTTACTGAAAAATCCAAAAAAGCACCTCCGTGTGACCATTTAGGTCGAAAATTTAACTTCTCAGAATAATGATGTAGAAATATTTTTTTCCTTCAAAATATTAAAATCCATGCACTCAGTAAGGCAGCTGTCCCCAACCTTTATGGTGCCAGGGACTGGTTTTGTGGAAGACAACAATTTTTCCATGGACTGGTGGGGGGATGGTGGTGGTTTCAGGATGATTAAAGTGCATTGCATTGATTTTGCACTTTATTGCTATTATTACTGCATTGTAATATATAATGAAATGATTACACAACTAATCTAATGTTGCCAGTGATCTGACAGGAGGTGAGCTCAGGTGGTAAGGTGAGCGATGGGAGCAACTGTAAATATAGATGAAACTCCCCTCACTCCTGTGCTCGACACCTGCTGCGCAGCTCAGTGCCCCACAGGCTCCCGATCTGATCTACCTGATAATCTGTGGCCCACAGGTTGGGAACACCTGCAATAAGGGACCCTGATGAAGTACTATATAAGCTACGCAGTATTTCTTCAAAGTATATGCTTTTAGAATTCTCATAAGATTGAATGAATTGAATTGATGAGTATTTCAATTATTTCCTCTAGGACTATGAGGGAAGTTTAAATTCAGACAGGTTTCCTATAGGGAAAAGGAAGAATCCTTTTGGTAATGATATTTAATAGTGGAGATTGATTTTTCATTCTTTGATATGCATTATCTTATTTGATCATTCAGCAGCTTTGGGAGTTAGGACACTTGTTTTTGTAGTGTGCATGAGAAAAATTAGCTACAGATAGTTTGCTGTGATTGCTCCTGGTCACATAGGTAGAATGTGGAAGAGGCAGGAATCAAACCATATGTTCCACATTTCTTTCTGCTTCACCACATTGCCACTAAGCAGTTACAATTTCATTTTTCATTTTATTGGCCATTGGGTTAGATGTTTTATTTTGTAAATACCTCCCAGAAATTATAAGGGAAATTAATGGAGGGGTAATTCAATTCAATGCATGGTATACCTATTATGTTATTTGACAATACATTCTTTTTATAGTTCTTGGGTACGCAAAATGAGATCAGCTTACACTCTATAGTACTTACCTCTGTAAAGAACTGTTTATTTAGTATTTCAACTACTGCAGCTTTTATAGCAGGGATCTAAGGCTAAATGTCTTCTGAATGGAAAACTGAACCCACAAGGCTGTATATTAAAACAAACAAACTATTGAGTCAAGTAATAGATCTCCTTAACAGAGCTGTGGGTTATTCCAGCAATATTTAAGCTCCTTTGAATTTAGAAAGAGATATTGGGCAAGCTGGGATAGCTCAGCGGGTTGAGCCTCGCTTTGCAGCCCTGGAGCCTGAGGATCGAATCCCAGCCCCAGTCTATGTGGGCCCATATGCTGAACTGGGGAGTGCCCCCAGTTCAGTTCTTGCTGGGACCTATGTGGGAGGCTCCTGACCCAGTTCCTGCCCTGTGCAGCCCCGTGCCCACCTGCAGAGTGAAACTATATGGAAAACTAATGCTGTCAACTATGGAGACTACTCTGGGCCCTCCCCCTTCTCTCTATCTCTCAGTCAAAAAACAAAACAAAACAAAAAATAAAATAAAAATAGAAAGAGATATCAGCATTTTAAAAGTATTTCTATTTTGTACACAGATTTGAGAGATTAAATAGTAGACTCAAACATTGAGGCCCTTAGCCTCATATACTGTTAAAGGATGCCACACTGGAAAGTCTATGGCTTATTGCATTCCCCGCCCCTCCCCAGTTATACAATGGAAATAGCCAATCTTCTTGAATTTAATAATGGGGTCAGATAATAAATGAACCAGATAACTAATTTTAATAACAAGAATGTTTATACTGAATATACAGACATTATAGATGTAGGTATATCCATATGTCTTCCTTTCTAAAATGTTTATTGCTCCTTAATCTTTCTCCACCACCACATAATTTTACATACACTATCGCAGTATTTTTCTAGCACGTCAACCACTTCCGTATCTGTCTTTCTCTGGTCTGTTCTCATTGTTGTCTAATGTCATCCTTTAAAAATATGTATCAATTATTTTTTATTGTATAACTACTTCAATGATTGTCCATTGTCATAGAACCCAAATTTCTTACCATGGCCACCAGATTTTCCATGGTCTGATTCTAGCTTAGCATCCAATCTCATTGCATACCACCCTCTTTTTTACAGATTTAGCACCAACCAGTTTATAGTTTGACAAATCTACTACAATTTCTCCTACTTCACAGCCTTTGTATGGGCACTATTACAAATGGAGTATTCTTTATTTCATTTTCCAACTATTTTTCTCGGCTACATAAGATTTTTTGTATATTAACTTTGTATCTTGCACCTTTGATAAAGTAACCTATTACTTTTAGCAGTTCTTTTTTTGAGTCCTTGAGGATCTTCTACATAAACAGTTATGTCTTATACAAATAGAAACATTTTTACATATTGAATTTCAATCATGCTTTATGTTATTTATTTCCTTATTGCAATAGTTAGCATTTCTAGCATAAGGCTAACTGGTGGGTAACAGTGAGAATAGACGTACTTGCTGTATTCCTAAGCCTAAGGAGAAAGTATTAAATATTCACCCTTAAGTCTGAGGATAGCTGTAGATTATGCAGAAACAGTCAAAATCAGTTTGTGGGAGTTCTTTTCTATTCGTATGTGGCTGGAAGTTTTAAAACTGACTTGGTGCTGACCTCTGTCAAATGTACTTTTTCATTTACTGCAATTATCATATGTTTTTTCTTTATGTTGTGACTATGGTGAATTACATTGATTGAATTTTGAATTTTAAATCAATCTTGCATTACTGAAATAAGTCTAACTTGGTTACGATGTATTGGCCTTTTTACATATTACTAGATATGATTTGCTAATATAATATTTATTGAGAATTTTTGAGTACATATTCACGAAAGATATTGGTCTAAGGGTTTGTTTTTCAAATGTATATGTCTAACTTGGGTATTGGGTCAAATGTGTCCTTTTCAAATTAGTTGAAAGTTATTTCTTTCTCTTCTATTTCCAGAAAGCATTTGTAAAGAATTGCTATTTCTTTCCTTAAATGTTAGAGAAAATTCACTAGGGAAGCCATCTGGGGCTGGGCTGTTCTTTGTTGTAATATTTTAAACTACTTATATGCTTTCTAAAATTGATGAACTTACATTGTTTCTCTTTAAGGTTAATAGATATTTATACAGTAGACTCTCAGTTAACCGGCACCCAGACCTGATAAATGTAGTATTATTTCTTTGGTTATTTGTTGGGTGCTTGAGTTCCTGTTAATGGAGAGTTCACTGCATATATTTAATAACAGCATAGTTTTCATCATGAACAATTTTCCCTTTTTTATGATTTAAATTCACTACAGTATTTCATACAGATATATTCTCCATGTCGATTTGCCTTTTTCTTCCAAGAACTTAGAATACCCCTGAGGACAGGAACAAAGGCATATTTATAGTTGTTCTCTAGAGTTTAACATAATGTCCTCTAAAACAGTGTTCAGTAAACATTTATTTAAATGAGTGAATAAATGAACTAGAGAAAAGATCGGTGATAACACCCATGCTTTAATCCATTTATCCTCTGAAATACAGTTATGATTTACTAGTCTGGATATAAGGAAAAAATAATTCAACAGCAATGACTTTTTCATTAACACCCCCAAGTCTCTCATCCACACAGATTTTAGTTTTACTCTTTTATTTTCTTCAGGTAAATTTCAGTACTAATATCTGCAAGTTTACCTCAAACATATTCTGGATTTGTAGTAATTTTCTAGTCTATGTTTTAATCATAAACTTGAGATATGGAAGAGACAAAGAAGGTATCTAATTAAACCTCATTACTGTACAAAACAACCAAGTCTCAGAAAAAATAAGTATTTATGTAAGTGACCTCTTGCTAAATGCAAAGTCTTAGAGAAACAGAATAGAAAGGTTGTAGAAGCTGACAATAGAACTAAGGTATTTGAAGTTTCTCTGGTCCTCCCTCATGCTCACTTATATTCCAGAGTGGATATATTAAGACTTTAAAGAGATTTACAGAATAACTTTGTGTGGCAGCCTTAAGGGTATAAATATGTCAATCAACATAAAACCTTTAAAATCAGGTATAGCTCCCCCCACTCTCCATACTGTGGTTTTTTTCTACAGTGTAAGATCAAAAAGTATTTTCTAATTGTTTTTTATTTAAAATGTTATTTATTTCAGTGCCAATCTGACGGCTTCAAAGAGCCCCTATGTGAATTCACAACTAAGTCCCACAGTGAAGTTGAAATTATTCAATGTTATAGTTTGATATGTGTGTGTATACATATATACCCACAAAAATGGTATTCTTAATGCAAAAATTGTTTTATTTCCCTTAAACAAACAATAACCTTTCCTTGAGCCATAGATTTTACAGTTAATATATCTTTGTTTCTCTCATTTCTAATAGAAAATGCAAACAAAGAATACACTTAGATACAGCTAACTTGAGTTCCTGCCTATATCTTTTAACATGAAGTGATATTCTAAAACTGATTTTACTTAAATCCCCCCATCATTAACTGAATAATCGTTTTTAGGGTTTACCTTAAAAACTAGAAAAAGGATCTATTTCAGTTGTGCAGTAACTGTATGTTGTTATGAAACTGGGCTTTGAGTTTTTAGAAGTAGGTAGCATTAATTGGTTAGGCAGCTGTTTCCTGTGAAGTAACACAACAGAGATACACTGATAATACTAGTGGCAGATAATTAAATTGTCCAATTTGTGTCCATTTAGAATCTTGCCTATCTTTAATATTGTCTGACAGGGCTTTTAGTTCTGTCACATGCTAATTGACAGTGCTTGGAGAAAAATAAAAACTGACAAAACATCCTTTTAGTTTAATAAAGGTATTTTAAGTATGAAAAATGAAAACAGACAAAGTAAAGGAAAATGAGAGGAAGAATCCATCTGATCTTTCATTTTACATATGTTTTTAGTACAATCCTAGTGTTTTCTATTTTTAACCTAGAAAGGAAGTAAAAACAGAATAAAACTAGCCTTTGTTTTTTGTAGTTGAGACATTTTTCTTAATCTTCTAATTTATTAATATTAATAAAAAGTTATATAGCATTCATAGCATTGACTATTTTTTAGGAAATGTACTAGGAGCATGTGTTTTCTTTTTCTCTTGACTTTGTGTCAGATTATAAATATGAGAGAGAAGGAAGAAATGGAAAAGAAAAAATATAAATTATGAAGAACAGAAATAAGAAATTTAAACAGATAAATTGCTATGGACTCATATTTCCAGAAATGGAAATTATTTGCACATATTTTGAAATATTTAAACATCCTTTATTATGTGACTTCATTTTCCCTAGGGTTTAAGTTGGACTCCTGTTAATGAAATAGGAGTTACATCGATTCTTTAAGTAATATACTGATAGTAAATAAGTATATCTTGGTAACGTTCCAAACTGAGAGCCGTGCCAACTGGTCTCTAGACATGCAGATGGTGAGTGGAGCACGGCGTTGTCTCAGACAGCCTTGTTCTGAGTCTGTTCCTGGTCAGCACATCACTGCTGAAATAAATACAGGGGGACAGTTGTGGGGGGAGGTGGGAGTGGGCACTAGATA